>LUCH01000298.1:164981-176404 GCA_013368495.1 Paragonimus heterotremus | reverse complement strand
GGAGCAACTATCTGCCCAAACACTTGATGAGTCTGACTAACTTGACACTAATAATTAACATCCCTTACCCTTATTGATGTACTACCCCTGTCGAACCCATATAAATGTGTTGTGTTTAGCCTGATGATGAAACACTGAAAACGAGCTTGTTTGCTACGCGTTTCTTCTCATCATTGTTGAGGTTGGATGAAATGTCCGAGCCAATCACAGCAGTGGTATGCGTGTCAGATACAAGTCAACTATACAGCCCCAGTTGAAGTTAAGCTTATCAAAGAAAAGTTGAGACCGAGAGCATCCTGTGTTCAATGATGTCCAGTTAATACGTCCGACCGGATAGAGATATTAAATATACAAAATGTGGTCAACAGTAAACAGAGCATGAAATAACTGGCAAGAGGTCTGACTGCTACTTGATTATCTCTTGTTATTACGCGCTCAGCTGGTTGACTCAAACTGAGAAGATGAAGGACCTGGCAACATCGTATACTGGATAGCCCGTGGGAACTAGGCCGCAAGGGTTCTAAATATATGTAGTAAGACAATTACCATACATTTCGGTCACGATGTGTAGAGAATCAGACGGAACGGTCATATGTAATAGTCGAAACGTTCTAATAAATCACGTTATGAGGTCATTGGCAAACGGACTAGAAATAAAACAGTTCAGACAGTGTACATGCTTTCGATCAAAAGCTACAATCTGACTGACTGAGTAGAATATTACCTGCCAATCTGCTCGAAATTGGACAGATCGATTTTGCGTAATTCCTCTTGGTACTTTGTTAGGAGATTCGCCTATTAACAAGTGCATACAGCTAGAGAGGATTACTCCAGAGCTAGTTGAATTCAACCCTGCTACCCTGTCTCATTGGTCATCCGAACAATGCAATGAGTACGCTTAAAACATGCTTGGCACTATGCACTACTGATGAGTAGTAGAAGATTTTGATTTTCTCATAGATTGAACGTCACCCACAATTGATCGCAGCTGTCGCATTCCCAAAGGCTTTCCAGTCGGCCGCTTTCGAAAAGAAGCATTAGACTCGAATTTCGCTCTCATCAGAGCAGCTCGTCAGTAGTGCATATCATCGCCACTGCCGGGACTTTAACCACGTACACGTCGTTCATGAGGCAACCGTGTTTACCACTGCTCCACTGACCTCACATTAGGCACGACCGAATTATCATACGTGAACGCTCAACCACTTTCGCTTGTGAGTGATGATCAGGTTGCCCGATGCTTCTGCGATAAAAATAGGACGTGCTTTGAATAGAGAACTGAACGTGAAATAGGGAGCAAATTGTGTAAGTGTGATTATAAGAACTGTTTTAAAGTAGTCCATAAATTATTTTCTGGCTGCACCGATTGAGCGTACTCACTTGATTGACAAGTAATATGTGGCCGACACACACACGGTGGTTCTAACACTGAGTGACTGCCTACTAGATTTCAAGATCGTTGAGTTCAAGCGTGTTCACAGTTCTTCCTGAACTGATTTATCCGCATGATTTCAACTCTATGTGACCTTTCTTTAGGGTCTGGTAGTGTTGTTGATTGACAGTTAACACTTCAAAATTATCATTATGATTAAATAGATTCAGGAGATCTCTATGAATACAACAGCAGTAGGTCTGGCGTTTCCATATGACTGACACTGTCACATAAACCAAAGCATGCTTGTAATGCTTCCCGATGTTTACCATCAAATCAACCGTCTACGATCAGTCTCGTCCTTGTTTACACGCAGCACGCAGAGATATTCGTAATCGGAGGTGATACCAGAAATCCTACATGTTGCGAACCGTAGTTCTTATCCACTCATTTCTCGCTGCAAACAGTTCATAAGGAACTAGCAGTCGATCGGATAAGTACTTTGGGTCGAAATGTAGAGGGGGGGTATCGGTTTGATTTTCATCCAAACTATCTTCATCTGATGTATCTAAACACGAACAAAAACTGGACATGTAATCTCGATTTGAAGCTGATCAGCGGACACTGTAAGCGCCAATTTGCGCACTTGTGGCTTTAGACACGGTAGCCTGGTAATCCGAGGTGGACGGTGTCTACCTGCACCAACACGGTGTGGAGTACAGAAGTAGCTCAATTCAAAAACAACATACATTATAAAGAAAACTCTCAGTTAAAAACTGTGTGTTGTGTATTGGATAATAATTTCATTTTCTATTCTCTAGGTCATGTAAACAAAATTTTGATCAATAAAGTTTCACAATTCGGTCGATTTTAAACGTTTTAGCCACGATTTGGTTTCAGCGTTTATCCACAGATTGATTGAGGTATAAGGTAGTCTCTGAATAACTCAGTATCCAGAAACTGCTCCATAAAACCACCGTAAGTCTAGTAAGTTCAACGACAGACAGGAAACAGTGTGTTTCGTCGCACTTAGAACATATAAATGAGGTATGAAAAACTATCCGAATTTTTAAAATATGATTCCAAAGATTCATGTATTTTTCATTCCACTTAGAACTGACTGGTAGAGTAAACATTTTCTATGTCAGAATATGATCTGATCAGAGAACAGGGAACGTGTATCTGCATCAAGGTCACGACTATGTATCAATTATTTGAATGACCTGCTAGTTCAACACCATATCCATTGTGAGGTTCGTAGGTGAGCATCTTTGTCTTCAGTCCGCCGAATGAACGATTTACTCGCTCTCAATTACAGTCCACTGTCAACGTCGCATTTCGTTCGGGAGGATACGATCAGGAGTGATATCACAATAACCGATCATCCGATGTCAAACGATTCTGGCACTGATCTATTGATGAAGTATGCGGACTCGTTGATGCGACAACGGTAATCACTCGTCCTCTTCTGAACTCGATGTAGACCGATTGTACTGATCAGTTGCGCACGGAAGCGATGGTTAAATCTGAGCGGAATTTTATTGTAATTGATGGAAAGTAACAGGTTTGATATTTGTTCAGTCGTGTTAGTATTGAGCTACGTTGAATGTTTTAACTTACGACACCGTAATTCACCTCGACTTTGAATTCGCCTTCTTTACGAACTGTTTTTATGTGGCAAGAGATTTAGTAAGTTATTCCGAATTATTGACCAATTCTTGAAAAAATATTGACCAGTAGACGGTGGTTGGAAGTGTCATAAACGTCGAACGTTACCCGTTGGATAGTTTACCCATTGAGTCAAGTATAGCGAGAGATCGATAAAGTAGCAAGTGCCGCACTGAGACGAGTGTATAAACGCTACAATTCAAACGGACCCTTCGTCGTATGTAGTGAACAGTAGGCATAAAGTCATGAAGACTTAAAACAGTAGCCGCCCTGAAAAGATTCATACTTCAGCCTCGGTTACTGTTCCTTGATACGGAACTGGGTTGTCATCTTGCAGCACGAAGTATTCCAGACCGTTTACTATCAGTAACAAATAAAATCCTGAACGGTGGCGGTGTAGTTTGCTGTTGACTTTTCAAAGCAGTGTCATGCATTCAAATTTCTTGTTTGCCCATAGTAATTCCCATACACATAGTTAACTAGACTTTATCAAAAGAGACAGCAGACTGGCCAGAACGTTTGGCAGGACTTTCCAGTTTTCTCTCCCAATCTTGATTGTGTTGTCCAGTTTCTCATGGGCAATGTAAAATTATCGTGATTTTTGCCGACAGCACTCAACAACCGCATCTCTCAGACTGTTATTGTTCAATTATTGTCAGCACGTTTGTATGGAGACCGATACCCGCTTATCGCAGACAGGCATTTGAGGGATTAGGTTATTTTTAATTTCGCCAAACATTTATATTCTCTATTTGGCATTATACTTAGGTGATAGACTGGATTTTGTGTAAGCGGATAGGTGGGTACACTTTTTCTTGGTAGTGGTCGCTTCTAGTGATATTCTCGATTTTTCGCCTTACATAACGGAAATACAACTTTTCTGTAGGATTTATTTGCTGGCGACAAGCTGAAGGACGATGCACAAGTGGTTACACTGACAAACTTTGGCGTTGTTATTGAATTCATATTGATCTGTTTCATCTCATCACATTCAGGTTTAATTGTCATTCTCATGAGATTTTCTTTCCTCACTTGATGATGTAACCGTCATTGTGCATTGTCGACTTAGTTGACCAATCGATTACATGTGAATTCATGAATACAACTGTGAGTTGGAGTGTATTGACATATCTCTAGTCAGGTGGAATTACTGATAAGTAACGTGGAAGATATGATGGTTTTAGAAGATACTCAGTTGTGAGAAAAAACTCAAACCTCCTGCTGGATTCAAACCGATGACAGAAACAATACGTCGTTTGTCATCTCCAAGTAAAGGTAGATGAAACATTATATTTCATTGAGACAACAGAGAACAAGGCTGTCTCGTACTGTGGAGACAAAACAATTGGAATTGAGTATCTAACTGTGTGTACAGAAAGTTTGTTATGGCCAAACTCGACTTTCATGACAATAAGTTTGCTACTGTAATTTTATGATTTTGGATTCAGTTTAGGATGAGTAATTTTGTGTGTGTGTGTATCGCAGTATTCTATTGTGGTCTGTAACTAACTAACCATGAGAGCTACATCGCGTAAGAAACCGCATTTCGGATTAGTAATTTGATATGGATATTAATTGTACTTTAATCAGCCCAGTATGAGGTCACTTGTTAGCTGTCGCATTTCATTGGTGTTAATTTAATGACGTTAGGTTGTATGTATGTTCAAAGTAGTCGTTAGATTTCGTACAGTAAACCTACTTGTGTATCATATTTATGGATTGTATACGTCTTCCGCGTTCCTGATAATTTTATGTAAACTAATAATTGGCTATAGGTGTTTTCTGTCCAGTGATTTTCGTGGCACTATACAGCATTTTCATAGGGTTAAACTCATTTCGGTTCGTCTCCTGAAGTGGTGCGTCAGCTTACTGTGGTTCCAGTGTTGTGGCTAAAGTGTCATCTTCACAAGTCAGCGAGTTTTTGCAACATGTGTGACAGTCATTTAACATAAAGTATTTGAAGCAACAGAATATTACTGACTGTTAAATAATTCACATCGATGACATGGACATATACATCGATACAACAGTTTTGAAGTGTTTACTAAATAACAGTAGCATTTTAAAATACTTTTTACGATGTAAAAAATCTTTCTGAGAACGATATTGTTGCCCAAGACTGAAACTGTCTGAGATTAGAAAACACTCAGGCAACCAAATCTCATCTATTCTTTGTATGTACCAAGAGTTCAAATAATTTTAGGTAGATACACAAAACCCGAACTTTATATTATATTTTAAACCAACAATAATGTGAGCATTGTATTCTGTCAGATAAAACACCAAACGCACTAGCCATTACTCTGTCACTCAAACGTTCAATCTTGACTGCCTACATTCGGTCGGTTTAAATATTTTGCTTGCCTCTCGTCAACTGTGACATATTCATCGGAACTCATCCCCAATCAATCAGCATGTATGTTACATACCTTGTAAGATTTGTACTCGTCAAACGTAAACTGTCACGAATAAGTATATTCACTAATCACTGTTCGTCTTGTGACCTACACTTAAGTGAACTGTTACATGAAGTTTATTCACGAGGTGATCTACAAGCTGACCTCGATTGCAAATTGAGTTGTCAACGCGTTTTGGACGCTTCTTTGGATGCATATGTAAAATCACTCAGCGGTTTGGCTTCAACTGCACCGATCAAAATCTCTCATCGGGTTGAACTAATCGTTCTGTCACAAGTCTTTTGCACTTGCAGTGTTAGTTATGTCAAACACAACGAGAAAGCTGTCAAGATGCATCGCCCAATATCGACCTACGTTCCCCGATAAATGAATCTCCGGACAGGTTGACAGTTTAATTTAAGAACACTTGATAGATAACATTCACAACATTAACGTGAAGCAAACACTGGTGATCAGTTGTGCAACCCACCCAGCTTCAGATAGGTATGGTCGTCTATGGCTGAAGTATGAGGGTTTGGAGACAAGAATTACACAAACTCAGGTAGCCTGTCACTTTTCTAAGTTCTTCTTGTCTGTTGACTAAGAGAAACTATCCGTCTAAATAATAGAAATCTGTGGTCTTTCAATTCATTTTGGATACACCATTAATCACAATATAAATCATCGTGTCTCATGACACCTTGGCTTGTCATTGCTTAATCATACACGGTCAGTTCAACTGACTGCCTTACACCAGATCATGAAATGGTTTACTAAATAGCGTTTGTGATAATTTCCCTTAAATCGAACTCCCACCTACTAATATGTACACATGAGACGCGTGGCGTCGGAAATGAATGTGTTTGCGAACTAAATTTTGTCAATCTATTTAATGAGTATGTCTCATTGCATGAACACAATGTGTTTGATATAACATTGTCAATATTACACATTGTTTACCTCACAGGCTTGCTCATCGGACTATCAGGAAATCGGAATTTCAACAGATATGGGACGAATTGCCTAACTATATGAACTCCCTGTTGCACACTGTTCCAACTTGACAAGAAACATGTTCACAGTGTGTCTTTAACAGGTGCCCACTTCACTTTGGAACAACTATAATACCATTATTAATGTTGATCTTCTTGATATGTTCGCAATACAGGAAGGTATTGCTTACGCATATAGGATTCTCGTGTGTATGTGAACGTATTATGCAAAATCCCTCAATATCTTCATGTGTTGTCAAAACTTCTTCTAGTAGATAGTGGGATGGTGTCACAAAACAGCGTGGCATGAATAAAGTTGTATGTCTGGAAGGTGTCGATGGTCCCAACTAACTGGATGAAATCTGGGAAACTATACACGTGTAACAGATCTTGGCATGAGTTTGTAACACAGCAAATAGTTTGGGCTGTTACACTCAGCGTAGGATGTTCGTACAACTCGGCGCTCGGCATCCATGGTCCAGACGAGTCCCAATTGTTCCGTTCTGTTAGAGGACCAGTAATCACAGGAGTACTCTCGACCAGCTCCAAACCAGAACAGTTTTCTGAACGAGGGATTCAAATCAGACAAAAGCCCTTCATAAGAAAAATCTAAATGAAATAAGCTGCTTTGAGGTGGACAATGATAACCACTTTAGCGAAGTTATTTCCAATAAAGATACTGTATTCAAAATCCGCTCGTAGCACAGCGTAGTAGTAGTGCTTTAGCGCGTTCGAACCATCAGTTGCAGTATGGCCCTCACGCTTACGAATCGGGTTTGCAGACCACTACTATTTTTTAACTCTAAATGAACCGGACTAAATTCATTAGTTCAACTGTTAATCCCGGTAACCGATGTGGAGTGTTTTGAAACAGGGGAGTAAAGGTCGCTTCAGAAGGTGGGCTGACAAAAACTCACTGATCTATGAAACTGTCACCAAATACTTATGATGTTGAAAGTGTTACCTCTTTCTTTAAATTTACTGGTGGTATACTTTTGTATAGTTCATTTATGGCGCCACAGAAAGAAATATGATTATTTACACCAGTGAAATTTGTTTAGTGCAAACAGTTGATTCCAGTAGCCACAGAAGAGGTTATGAAGAGCTGGTTCGACCTTGTTGAGTTTCGTCAAGGTCACAAATGCCTGAGAATCAAGCACATAACCCGTGAATATACGCCAGATGATGGCCCAGACAAGTAATCATTAGACATTACGGTAAAGGTCGTGGAGTTGTAGGAAGGTGTGTGGATGACAATCTTTGGCTGTTACGTTTCCTTTTATCACAGGTTGAAAGCGATCAAGCATCTGTGTTTGGTACTGTTGTATTCCTATTCTGAAGCAATCAACAGTAAGCCTCACAGACTGTAACAGCTGCAGAGACAGCACGTGACTCCGTAGAAGTACAAGCTATGTCTCATTTACAAGCGGTAGCGTCATTCATAAGGGCGTGGACGAATTAACCGTTGGGCATTCAAGGCGCGACCAATCAGAACGCAGCTTAAGTCGCGACACGAGTGTGGAGCACACAGGCGGCTTTGACGCATATACAACTTTAAAACATTGGGTTCCCTTGATCCAGTTCGCCAAAATAGCAAGAAGACAAACGATGCGGGATGTTAACATTTCGATTTATCTCATCAGCCGCGTACCAAATACATACAGAATATATAACAAAGGCGTATGGCAACCCCCAAAATTCTGGCTATCAGTGAAGCTGTGCTGATCAGACAAAGAAAGCCAGTAATGTGTGCGCAAAAATTGATAGTTCACACCGTCCACCTCTCCTGGTAGCGGTATTTTGACCCAAAAAATTCATTCTGTTCAACTATTGTTGCCATGCGCCTTTGCAATAAATTCTGTATGTATTTAGTATGCGGCCAATGAGATAAATCGAAATATTAACATCCCACAACGTTTGTCTTCTTGTTGTCTCGGCATATACAACTGCCACTAATGGTTTATAAGAAAACCTTTTTAAACCCCTCAACAGGGCTTTGACGGATGTTTGTTTGATTTTAGTTCAACCCCAAACAGTTGATTGATTGCAGTTTATGAGAAAGAGGGTCATGAGAAGAAACAAATAAATCTACTGAACACGATACCCTAAGAGGGTTGCAACCTAATGTGACCTCAGTTGTTTAGTATACCGGTTTATTCAGCTAAATATGATTATAACCGAAGAAAATAAATTCATATTCAAACTAACCTCTGAGCATTGTTCGTGTGGGGCATTCCATTCAAATCGTAAATCGGCTCATTTGCATAAGGAGCCATTCCATAGAGAAAATCTTTCAGATCGCGGAACAATATTGTTCCCTGTGTGTGTATGGAGAAAGAGAGAGAGAGAGAGAGAGAAAACGTGTGTTGAGGGAGTAACCAGAAGCGAGTTCAGCTGGAACTATGCATAAACCAGAGCAATACTAATTCCGGATTCTTAACAAACTTCACGTTTGCTTTTTTTTTAATCAGGCAACCGAGATCATTTTCCGTTTATTTGGATTAAACTGAGTCTCACTGAAATTTACAAAAGACCTACTGTCATCTGGACACAACTGACTCACTCACAGAAGATACGGCATCAACTCCGTCTCCTGACAGACAGCAACAAAACCCTGATGACAAGCTCATTTTTGTCTTATATAAGTTTCCAGAATAATATTCCGTATTAAGCGAAGGTCGTATCCGGGTTCCGCAGTGGTGTGGAATATAATGTGACACGAATAGGTCATCTAATAAAACTGTAATGTAGAAACAATCCATTTACAAAAAATATGGGCTTTGATTGGATTTGAACCGGCAACAGAATCAACATACTGGTTCTGTGGTTAGTTCCACTCTAACCGAGGTCCATATTTTTCTCACTTGGATCCACTACACTATTAAAGACGCCAAACTACGTACAAGTAAAATTACAACGCGTTAAGTCGTTATACATAGAAAGAAACTTTCACAAAATCTAAGGTTACATGTGTTAATAGAGTTAATTTTATAATTGTAGTCATTCATTAGTCAGTACCAGTTCGTCGATACGCCTGCCATATTTAGTCTACTTTGTCCACTTAAAGAAGTATTTGAACCTTAGATCTTTACCTGATAGGTGAGCAGAACGAATTCAGCTCCTAAAGCCCCTTGAGTCTGTGATAGTCAGCACAGATGTCAACCGTGCATCATAGATGAAACCTGGTCTCGTTACTTTGTGGACACGTTCGAAACTTGAAAAGACTAGGGTATCAGCCTGGTAAAAATCCGCAGTGATGTTCCCAAAATGTCATAATGGTGTTTACACTACCTCTAAACGGTGTTTACAATCGAGCTACTGTTCGAAGTATGAGCCTACTTTAGTCTGATTTGAACAGCAATCTGAAGAGAGGAGAATGTTGGCGACATTGGAACCAAAGATCTGGACAGCGTCAACTTTACTTTCGTCTTCTGAGGCACAGTGTGATGTAACCTCATCGTATGATAATGTGCATCTAAAAACCGATCGAAAACACCTCCTGGACAATCATTCGTTCTTAAAGTACACGGCTGAAATGTGCATACTTAGTTAAACATAAGTATTCGTGCATATTAATTCCACCCTTGTCAGTATGAAAAACAGTATTCTTCCAAAATACCGATTCATGGTCAGTAACATGTAAGTAGACAGATTGTATGTGAAATTCTTTGCAGACAACGATGAATAACATTTAACTGCGGCTGAAGTTAAACTTTACGACCATTGGTGAAATTCTTCCTATCTATACCGCTGAAACATTGGGTTTTCTTTAGTAAACCCATCAATGCAGAAAGAAGACCAGTTGCGTTATGTTAACAGTTCGTTTACTGTTATCAGTTGCAAACGTGCAGATTACATATAGCAAGCAACTACAGGTTGACAGGAAGGGATCACACAGTATTCAAACGAAATATTGTGTTCCACACCACGACAACCCGATAGATTGCTTCGACCACCTTTGTAAATGTATCATCGACTGATGGGGTCTGATCAAAATAGCTTCGCTGAAAGTCTAAGTTCAGGTTCTGATTTTGCAATAATAGTTTGAGTGGATTAAGTGAGACAAATTGCTAACCTGTTGTCACGTAGCGCCTAGTAATCGATGGCGAGAACTTTGGAACAGCGTATGCATCACTCTGAGATTGTTGCTCATTTCGTTGTTTTTAACCCGAGCGTATTCTTTCCTCATAAAACCGACTGAAATTCGAGTTTAAGTTTTCGTAGATGCACACAACATTAGGCTTGAAGACAAGATGCAATAACGATCTGTTCATCGTTTGACAACAGGGGATGAACAATATCTTTAGTCCACAAATTTTTGTCCTGACAGCAAACAAGCTTAGTTTAGTCAAAATGTTATCTTATAGAGACAGACGTGTTTGCACCCTGGATGAGCTACTGACAAAACAAAAATGTGAATCCTGGAGCTTTCTGTTATTTCAGGTAGAACATCACCCACATTCGATCACAGTCAATGCACTCAGATAAGCCTTTCGGTAGGTCCAATTCGTGAGGAAGGGCTGGATTCGAATTTCGCTCTTATTAGACCTCATCAGTAGTACATATCCTTGTCCGAGCCGGAATTTGCACTCCGACCCTCGCGTTTGTGAGACTAGCATGTTAACCACAACACCAGTAACCTCACACTAGGCATGACTGAACAATCATATCCAAACGCTCAACTGCAACCTTGTGTGAATACTGTTCAGACTACCCGATCGTCTGGACTGGAGACACATCAGCTGTCCTGTTAACTCCAGTCGATAACCCAGTGAGTGGAGTGCAAATTACGGATTGGACAAGGATATGCACTACTGATGAGCTCTAATAAGAGCGAAAGTCGAGTCTATTGCTTCATTACGAAGTGGGTCGGTCGGAAGGTCTATCTGAATGTGACGACTGTGATCGAGTGTGAGTGGTGTTCAATTTCAGGACAAGAAACATCAATAGGAACATATCTGGAAAATTTGTAGAAACTCAGAACATGACGAACAC
>LUCH01000298.1:144769-161479 GCA_013368495.1 Paragonimus heterotremus | reverse complement strand
GCGACCGCGGAATATGGCTAAAATCAACATCAGGTCGATCATGGGCAACGAAGGCTAACGAACTAGTCACTGATGAACGAAGTCAGTACAACAGGTGAGAGATGATGGGTGGAAATCCATGAAAAGAAGCGTCACTCGAAACGACAAAGCCAATCTGAAGTTTTACTAGCTTTGGGATGTGTTCGGTTACTCGTTGTGTTAGTCGCTGATCTGTTCTTTCTGTGTAAACTTCACAGCAACTGGAAGTTAATTGGTAAGCAGCATGGGAGACAGAAGATTCTGATGAGCTATTCTCACAATTGTAAAGAGGTGATCTTCTAATGGTGTGAACTACGTGCAAACGCTTAGCTAATTGCGTTCGAACCAGAGTAGACAACATGATATCGGAGTATGTGACTAGGATATCATCTTTAACGGCAAAAACAGGAATATACTCTTCTTTTGAGTCATAAGTATGGATTCAGTGCTCACACTCATCTTATTATGTATAGATGAATTTCCCGGGGGTGTCCATTTGCTAATAAAGTTTGTCTCGGCGATTTTTTTTCTGACTGCAATCTGTCAGGGTACAAATAAGTCTGGCTCTGTGAAATAGTTTCCATCAAGCTTTGTTTGTGTGCAATAGGAGCAAAACTGGAAAATTGAAGATATTGACCATCTCATATTGTCTTGCGCCGAAGTGAACGCCATGATATGCCGTTCACACGTGCAATGACAAATACATTGGAATAAACTGAAATGCTGTACAGTTCAATTTCACGAGATAGAAATTGAAATATCGTCAAAATATTGTTTGTACAATTACATTTTTTTTTGTATAATCCAGGACTTGTCACTCAGTTGTTCCCAAGGAGTTGTCCGCTAATATTTGGTTTAACAAACTGTCCAGAACAATTCAGTCTATCTCTTTGTATGCAGGTCTTTTAAAATAGAACCGAAAGTTTTCTGCGCATAATTGGACAAGATCTTTAAGGTGCTCCAGTGGAACACTCTCATCACATTTCTGGTAAGAGATGAACCCACATAATTAGCTCGCTGACGAAAAGGAACGTTGATAAGAAGACAGCCAAAATTCAGCGTCATCGATTACTAAACACTTAAAAAAAACAGGTTGTCAGGTTAACCTAGAAAACTCATTCAAGATATTGTTGTGCAGTCGAACCCCCAAAATACTGGTTTTCTGAAAAGAGATGCACATCCAAAGCCATCATCCGACGTTATAAACACGAAAGTTGTTGCTATGGTGTGATTGTAGGCGCTTGTCTTGTTCCCAATTGACCTTGTCTGTATGATGTAGATAATTAGTTTAGTGAGGACGAAGAATTACACTGTACTAATCACGCCACTGCTATCCAGTAGTTTGGCAAGAGTGTGAATTTTGACACTGAAATGGTCTCAGGAGAAGCACAAGAAGAAACATCGGAGTGCTACATGGCATGAAATGGTTGTTGGTATATGCAGGAACCAAGCATTAGCATCTGTGGCAACCGTGACGTTCTGGGCCCAGTATCGTACGCAGATGGGTGTTTTTGTTTGTTGTCATGTTGAAACGCATAACCCATGTTTTGCTTTTTTCGAATAAATAACCCTTACGCCAGCCATGTTCTTGGCTGACAACACTGGCATGTATTACGTTTACGACTGATGAGAGTAAACGAACTGTTGAGACCTCGTAATATATGTCATCGTCGTGCTCTGAGGGATTGGCCAAAAATAATTTAGTGTTCTATTCAGAGGTTCATAAGTTGCTCATCTTAAAACCTAGCCATATGTGGACGGAGATTCCAGTTTTTAAACACCGACTCTAACGCAGCACAAGCAGGTGTCACTTAAACATGAGAGATCTTGCTTGATTTAAAGAATCTCCATCAAACTACAATTTCGCGTCGTCCGTAAACCTGATAGTCTTTAATGTTGAAGTGGGTAATCAGATAAAGCAATAAAAACCATAAACAGGCCAAGCATCTCCAAACTGTCTCGCTCGCAGTTCGGTTGTTTACCTGTGAGGAACGTTTTTGGGTGAATTGGAAAAGTTGTTTTCATAAATTTTCTTCAGTTTTCCTTCTTTTTTACCCAATAAACTTAGATAATTCCAGCCTCGTTATACTTACGATTGAGTGGTGTTCAAACGCTGATGCACTGTTAGAGTTGGTGATGATTAGGTTACATGTGAAAGATTGCTGGTTCGAAACCGGTTGTGTGGAGTAAATATACAAACATGTGTAACAAGAAAAGTCAAATTTACTGACTGACTTCGAGTTCGATTAGTTAAAAATTGCTTTTCTGAACCGAAGAAAAATAAATTTCATGGAAGTACGTACATAATTAAGATAAAAAATGAATCACAATAGAATAACATATATAATATAATATTTTCAGGGAGCCCTGTTATGGAGCAGTACTCCTGAGTAAACAAAGTAAGCATGTGTCAAAATAGTGCAACTAAAGGATTTTCCCACAGGTACTAAGATAGGAAAATACGGAGTTGTCAAAAAGGTACTTTGTCGCAATAAATACCACACTTACCGGGGGAATGCCGATGGTGATCTCTTTTTCAAAAGTCTATCGGAGTTAACGAAAGGGAGGATATTGGCATTAGACACTGTCCGTTTGTTCAAACCGAACAAATTGAGTAAACAAATCGGGTTCTGTATAGTTACTTGCTAGTTACTTACTAGTTACTTACTAGATTCGTGTAGAAAAAGGTGACTCAGAATGATTGGTGTAATAGTACAGAATTACTACTCAAAAACAACACCATATATGGCCATATCGCCAAACACATGTATACGTTATTTCTATACTCGGATGATTGTTCACTCGGTGTCCCTCGTATCACACACTGCACAAAAATGATGTGATGTAATTCACCGTCAATGCTTATCATTGTTGATAGGTGTCAAGTTTACTGGCCAATAAACTTATGACTTTGTATGAAGAACTCAGCTACAAACATTCATATCTTCTTGTCTGTTTGGTAAGTATGCTTCTATCTGCGTTTACTACAGAAACCTTCGTAGAGAGTTCAGTGCCACTTTCTCCACTGGTACGGCATTATGAACAATCCGTCTGATCGGCCAATCCGTTGTCCGATTCAGAATGCTCATAACCGATTAGACAAACGGTGGTCGTGGCTTACATTTGTATTGTTTACATTCCTCTTTTATCTATGTACCACTGAAATGGGTGTAATTGTCTTTCATCTTGTGAACAACCAATGTTAACTCAACTCACCCCTGGTACAGATTCCAACTACTTACAAGAATTGTAGTATTGTCATAGTGGCATTCCATTCAGAGTACTTTTTTCAAAAATAAACATAATATACAAATCAGACACTTACAACAGGTATCCGATTCCATTGATTATTGTGATGCTCCGTTTTAACAAACAAACCCATTGCTCGTAAGCCATTTGTTGAATTGTGAACAGTATTCTCCAAATAGCTGGCAATTATGGCACCGACTGGCATACGAAATCCACGTGTTTTTAGCTCTTCCAAATTTCTCAATATTATTACCTGTGATGACGCGACAGAGAGGAGTAGATGGACAGGGTGAAATACGATGAATCAACGAAAAGTGCTATAATCGGGTTAACTAAGACAATTTCATGAGATGTGTTGGTCGGACTTCAGCTTAAGAGTTCATTTCAGCAGGGACATGATGCAATGATTGATTTGGGAGCTTGGCATCAAAAATGAGCCATCAATTACTAGACAGCACAAATGACGTATGCATGACATTTGCAAGGTTATTTAAAACGTAGCATCCTGAATCCAATCTCATGACGGTTTGTGGTGTATATCCTCTACGCTTCTTTCTTGACGGAGAAATTATTACTCCACTATCATCATTTTGCTATATGTGAAAAATGCACCTTTCGACTTCTGATTTTATTGAAAATAGTTCATTTTCTTTTGTATTCCGTGATATTCGAATCATTGCATTTTGTCAGTTTTATATATAGTAAATAGAAATTTCAAGCTGAACACCACCCACAATTAATCGCAACTGTCACATTCCCTCTGACTTCCCAGTCAACCCTTTTCGAACAGGAAGGGGAACTAGAATCCAGTTCCGCTCTCATAAGAGCAGCTCGTCTGTAGTGCATATCATCGCCACTGCCGGGACTTGAACCGCGGACACACTGTTCATCAGGCAACCGTGATTACCACTGCGCTATTGACCTCACATTAGACACGATCGAATTATCATCGCATGTGAACGCTCAACCACTTTCGCCCGTGAGTAATGATCAGGTTGCTCGATTGTTTCGACAGGAGACACACTTAATGTCTGTTAACTCCAGTCGATAACCCCGCGATTGGGACTTCCTCCGATCTCATCAAACCCGCCAGGCGATATTTTAGACTACTGATTAGTACTCGAGGATTTGGTTAATAGAAGTTCATGGATTTGGATTGATTCACGTGGAACACCACACACATTTGATCATAGTCATCGCATTTTGATGAGTCGCTCAGATTTCGAAAGAAATCACGTGACTCGAACCTGACTTTTATTAGAACTAATCAGCAGCGTATGTCTTTCTCGTGGCCGGAAGTTGCACACCCACCCTAGTGTTTGTGAGACTAGCATGTTAAACGCAACGCCAGGAACCTCACACCAAGCGTGGCCGATTTAAATGCTCAACCACAACCTTGTGTGAACAGTGTTCAACTTGCCCGACCACTTATAGAGGAGAATAATGAGAATCGCTCTGATTAATCCAACCGATAACCTCAGTTGGACTGAGGTTACTCTCTTAACTGAACCGACTGAGCACGGTTTGAATCTGTGATAGAAGTCCGGGGATCTAAATTAGTTCAAACTGACCAGGTGACAGGCTTATTTGAGTGCGAAGGTTGCAATCAATTATGAATGATTTTTAACTTGAAGTTTTTTTTATATCAAACTATTAGTGAGGGAGTTAGGACTTTGGGATTTTAATGGGAAGTGATATTTCTACCATTCAATTGCGGGCTAAGTTTACTGATCTCTGTTGGCTGACAGATTTCATTCCGAGGTACCAGCCAACAAACATTAACGAGTTGATATTGCAAACTTGGGAAAGTGGAATGGTTGTGCTTACTTTACGGGTAGTGTTAGTGAAACGATCAACTACTGGGACTTTTTAAAATGACCCGTTTTTCATCAGTCGAGGTATTACCGCTCCAGTGGCCGCTTCGTCTATTTAAATAGATTTTTTCCATGTTCTTCAGAGACTAATGACATACGCATCAGCTTCTGATAGTTAGATGTAATGTGTCATTGATTAGTTATTGCATTAACTCTTATGACACTTGCGATTTCATTGTCACGAACTGGAAACGAAACAACCTAAACCTGTTTTATCTTGTTTAGGTAAAGACTTTCGTTGCCTTAATCGTTTCGCAAAGTGATGTGAAATGGGATTCATCAAGATGGTTGATGACTGCTCTAATGTTGTAGTAACCACTTAGTGACAAACAGCTGAACTAGTGTTTGTTAGTCGAGTGTAGTAACCATTACAAGATATGTTGGATTCATTATAGATGAAATGATACCAGACAGCAGTTGGCTGTGAGTAGTACTCGGGTGGTCAGGAGAGTAGACACGGTAAATTTCCAGATCACCTGAAATATCATGAGTATTACTCAGCCGATTACTGATATGTTAACACATGTACGACAACTGATATAACAATACGAATTGTATACATTGTAGTTGGTGCTGAGCAAAGTTATGCGTACACTAATTTTTTAAAAGCACCATGGGGGAAACGAAGTTACTAAGTGAATCCTTGAATATAACAACCTGAAGATTTCACTCAATCTTTTAATGTAATTCTCCTCCTTTTCCGATACTACTTAACTAACCGTCTACATACGTCAGTGTCAGCATCCACAATATGAACGAGTGGTTCACCTAAGTGTATGACTCATTTTTCTCTAAGATGTAATTTCCGGTCAAGAATGCAAATGGGAGCAACCGGATTGAATCAGTTTTGTTGGCATGAGGCAGTGTGACCATAAATGGTGTATCGACAACGTCTATATATGAATACTAGCCATATAGTGGATCCAATCAACTCACACACGGCTTATTGTTACGTAACTCGAATCCGAAACTGTAGGTAGTCAGTAAAGTCGTAGTGACAAAACATCAGAGATCATTTCCATGTGTTGACATTATTAACTCAGACTGTAGTTCTTGCTTGGTAATAAATTTCTGGTCTGTAATATTTTAGGCGTTCGATCGTACACCATTCGCATCATATTTAACTGTTTGAATTGATTGTTTTAAGTGAGCTGCTGAATGGAGTGAATGAAAGTTTTGTGCATTCGGCAACATAAATCTTCTCTTTGATCTGATGAGCTGGTGGAGAGCGGTCTAGTGTTTAAAGCTTATATGTGGCCAGGAGTACATAATTCACGCGTATCTCGACTCCACAATAGAATCAAATGAGACAATGTGGTCTAAGACCATGCTGATGCATTGGTTTATACGAAATGTCGGATCTGTCGATTTCTACTACTTTCATAAGTGTTAGATAGAGTTTCTCGAAAATATACGTAGCAAAAGACTGTAGCAGAGAGCCACTCTTTTTTCCGGCAGTTTCCTCTGACAATTAAAAAACGCACGATATTTTCACAATGACGCATTAGACTTCACGAAACCAGTCTGTTCTTATAGACTTTACTAAATATCATCTTGGGAACTATCATGTAGAACTCTCTCCTACACATCATCCTTAAATGTGGACTATGCCGTCAACCCCATATGAATATTATGACCGTCATACTTCAGTTCATTCGTTAAAGAATAACACTATTGAAACCAATATGTTTGTTTACAAACTTATTAAAGAAAGGCCATTCTGAAGATGTTACGTGAAACGAGTGACTTAAAAGTTTTGACATGGCAACTGCGGCTGGTTTATCACAAGTCTATAGTAAAGAGCCCAAAGTTCCCTTGTTCACTGTTTATAGTTACCCATCCTATATACTGTTTAAATAACCACAACTGTGTACGTGTCGAACACGTCGAACTCCAAACTCTGTCAGTCAGCTGACAGTTGCCAGTCTGTCGCGTTAGTTACTCCCACACCGATTTATGACACTATCATGACGGGATGCAAATTTTTTTGGTGATCCAACATTCTCCACAACAAAATCTTCAACAGAAAACATTCCTCAGCAAGAGAAACTTTCTTACAAAGACGTTGTGACCTCAATTGCAGTTTTATAACAGAGAGAAGGCATCTCTGAAACTGAAACAAGAAACAGATAATCTGACCCAACGCATCAAACCTTCATTTGCAAGCAAAGCGCGTTAAAACAATCCATAACAAGTGTTGTTCTACGAAAGTTGGAATGCGCTTGCGGAATTTAGTATAATAATTACATTTAACATGATAAAAAGTGCACAGAGCAGCAGACATTCTCCATTTTGTCTAAGCCCTGAAGTAATGGCTCAGGCTTTGGAGAATTCTGTTTGTGAGTTCAAAAGCGGTTACACTTCCAGCCAGCTGAGCCTGCAGGTTATGAAAAATAACTTCCAGATAATGGTGTAACTTACACAGACAATTATTAACAGCAAGAAGACATGGACCCTAAACAGGAGGCCAGATAGATGAAAATGTTTTGAAAACCGGAAAGATTCGCTCGCCTACTTCTCTTATCAAACCGGAGATGCTTGTGAAAACGATAACAGTTCAGTACGAGTTAAGCAACATCAATAGAAAACCGCAGCTGAAGCAGACAAAAACGGACTAGTTTGTCTTTACGAGAACCCCAAATGTTGCATAGTCTATGTGAAGTCTAATTTCACATTTAACATTTGCCCTACTTATATGTTTATAGTAGTATGCTCCCCCCCCCCACGAATTTAACGTGCTCCGCGGTTCCCACTATCCGTTTTTACTCACAACTGTCTGATACCATAACATCTATTTGACTTCCATAAACTCCATTTCGGCCGCACACAGTCGAACCGTATCTCATTTTATTGTTTATATTCCGTTTCCTGCCATACTCCACCATGTTTTTTTAAATCTTACTATTCGAATTAACTCGGCGATTTATTGTTTTTCCGCTGCACTCTTGTCTACGTTTGTGAAGCTAGTCGTAAGTTACTGTTCATTTGAACTGTTTATAATTGTACTTGTAGAACCATGTTAAATATCAGTATATATGTATTTACGTATAATCATCTGTCCCCTGCCTATTATAAGATATATACATTCAGCCTAGACCGTGCGTAAAACTAGTAGAGCGCATAATCCGACTATTCTGTTGATTTCACAATCCAGATGGATTCCCTTTCCAGCAAACTTGGTGATATTTTCAAATATGTAATTTCATCATGAACTTGAAAGATAGGTTCAAAAGTTCTCAGTATTGTTATTAAAAAGTTCACAAATGTATATATTTATCAATTTAGTTAGATTTTCTACGGGTAATATATAATTAATGCGTGAATTGATGCCCCCTTCCTACAAACAGCATCTCTGATTAGCGCACAGTATTTGTTTGCTGATTTAATTTTGCTGTGTGGGAGAAAAACGAACTATCGTGCTATCTGGATATCTTAGTCGAACTGTTCGCTCGCATACCTCATACAAAATACACCGACTGAAGCTATCACTTGGTGAAGCAGCTGTTCATCTATTTAACTGTTAGTTCATACTGACATTTCTTTAGGCCATCGAGTCAGACAATGTAATGGGTCGTGAGATGGCAGTGTGCTACCGTCAATGTATATCCGAAGTATAAAGTGTCCCAATCACACGAGGAGAGATATATCGATCGAGTGTCAATAATAATGTCTTTCCTCACAATTCTATCATCACCCGAAACCGATGTGCGGGTTACTAGCCAATGACTGTACCAGTTTAAATATAATACAGTAAGGCCACATGGGTGGGTGATTTCACATGAGTCGGTGGTTAGTCATTTACGTCTCAAATCGCTTTATTTGTGATTACGGATGTAATCACGTGCGTCCTGAGGTCGCACCAACCGAGCAAAACACACAGGATGCCTGCCAGTTAGTGGTACGGTAGTCTCACGAAATAAGATGTGTACAAATGTTATATTCTAATTGGTGACCAGAATTTGGGGCGTCTACGATGCAATTGAAATGGAAATCTACAACAAATGTGACTAGCGTTCTGCCGTTATCATTATGACAAGCATAATACATAGCTTACCCCAAGAATACGCTGCTTTGGTATGTTACTGCGTGTTGGATCTTGATTGAGAAGATTCAAAGTAGTCAGAGTTTTTCGTTTCAATTCTTGTTTCCTGCGTTGTATTCTCCAGTTTGTGTGCTGACGAATTTTGATTGTACCACGCTTTCTCCGGATAAATCGATTCGAACGTATTTGCTTGAAAAGATTGACAGAATTGAAAAATGTCTGTTTAGTTTCTAGTAGAGGTTACTACAAATGTGTTCTAGGACGTCAAAAATACCATTACAAATGCCACAAACCAGTTCACACTTCGAAGTAAGGTTACTAGAAAGAACGTGTGGACAGGGGAGCCATTTCCCCGACAGTTCTGTAGAAACAATTTGACGCTGGCAGCTTGTGAGTAAACTACTGTTTTTGTTCAACTGCGACCGTACTTTTTCTGTTACTCCGGACGGAGCTGTTCGCCATTATTTCCCATCTCTACCTTACTACTGATTAGCGCTTCTGAGTAGCATGTGATAGAAGTATGCGTAGAAAAGATCGTCATTAAATGCACGACACACGCGAGAGTTGTTTGAGGAGTTTGATGGCACTATCTCTATTAGTGATGGGAAGTAATAACTGCTTAATACAGTAAGCTAGTCCTTCTATAGATGTGTCAAAAAGTTACATACCAAAATACCACAACCATGGAATTTAATGAATTATGTAATGCAATCAGTGAAATTTACTAGATTAAAACCCTCCTGGCATTTTCGTGTTGTCCGCACAGTTGCAGGGTTGTCCATGATAAATAGGATAACCTGGGGGCAATTTAGCTATTAGTTGTCATCATAATTGCAGTACCGAATATATGGATTATAACTAATGAACCGGACTTGGGAACATCGGAATTTGGCCCTAATTGTGAATCGGAAAATAGCGGAGTTTTACATCGTTTCACATTCGGTTGTTCAGTAAGACTTAGGATCCAGTAGTTACTTTCTGTGGGTTTACCAAAAATCAACACTATTGGTTGTGGGCAGCATGAGGTGTAACTTAAGTTAGGTTTGGGGAAAAAAGTTTATAATTGTCTTCCAAGAAATTGTCAGCATAGTTTGAAATCGGCCTCAGCAGCACCGGATCAGTTTATTTCTTATAGTTCTGTATATTGCTGTTTATACTCGTGTGGAGTCTCAGTCACTTTGACCAGAGTGATAATTGGGTTCCTTTATAGATGATTGACTCGGTGATCGCCATGAGCCGAGACTTCTACCACGGTGCTGTCGAAAGAAAGCTCGGGTTGTGAACTGAACACACATGACTGAGCACACAATTACCTCATTCACAATGCCTGATGGTCCAGTCTCACTTTCTTACACGTTGTTTGTGGAACTGGAAAGTTTCTTGGTGCTTCGTTTGAACCTCCTGGCAGTGTGTATACAGGGTTACAACGCTGATAAAACTGGCGATTTATGGGTTCAGCTACATGGATTTATTGCAATGGTGCTCAGTAACAGCTCTACTTAACCAGACACCCTTAGAAATGCCTATATTCAGGAAACTGTGCACTATCTCTACACACCGTAACTTGACCAGCTAGTTCGTTGGTTGATGAAGTACTGTCCGTTTTTGATCAAAAATGTTGTTCTAACACTGTAAACTTACTACGAAGGGGTCAAACAAATAAACTACCTATAACGGACAAATTAGTACAGTAACCACACTTCACGTTTTGATAAACTTGTTGATGTGGATATATAGACTTCAACTACTTGGACATCTCTTACAAAACCAAACTTGGCCAAGCACTAGTCACCACACTGGTTTTATGTGCAATTAGCACAGTTGAAAACAACTCATTTTTATTGCCCTCAACTGATCGTGATGTACATCAATACCCTTTTATTTGGTTTCACTAGATGAACAGAACATACCTTGTTGGTCAGACGCTTAAGATTTTTGACGCAGACCATTAGCCATTCTGATTACGACATCACATCGTGTACGTAGGCGGTCGAATAAATGATGTCAAATCAACATCCACTGCATTACTGTTACTGCTAACTGTGTAACTGCATCTGTCGTCAAATCGACTGAGTTGTGGTTCACCATATAAATTCCATATGGCATACGTAAATATGCCTGACATTATTTACTCGATCTTTACAGTATGGGTTCTATTATTGTAGTGTTTATAACAATAAACACGAACAAGCGGATCAGCACTCTATATTTTCTATGTACTGAAAACCTTCTTGATATAACGACGTTCGTTACAGAAACAGTTTGATTAGTCAGTCAACAGGGCTATGAACCTGTTTGTCCAGTGGCTGATGAAAATCGCAGAAGTTCACATCCAGTTTTCAACGGTCATGTAATTGGCTTAACACAAAGTCGTTAGGGTCACCGGATAGCGCTAACTATGCAAACCAAGAGACCACTTTGAATCGTTCAATCAACGTTAGTTAACTGGATGTTTGAATTTTGCACTTCAAACCTTGAAAAAGCGACAGTAACTGACAACTTGGAAATCAACCATCAAAGTGAGATAACCTGTTCAGCAGATAACACTATTGGCAGAGACTTTCCGTCTTAGGTTTTAACTTGCGGTTAATTTGTTGTGTTGTGTGTGTGTGTGTGTGTGTGTGTGTGTGCAGAATCTGTTTGATTTAGTCAGGCTTCAAATATCCTGTATTGTTCTACCCATATTTCCATAATCACTGAACCAACTACACGAAACGTCGGTTTGTTTTGGTCTGTAGAGAGAGATTTATTAAAAAATAATCTACTTACCAAATTCCGATCAATCGATTCGACCACTGTTTTCAGTAAACCAACACTAAGCTTAAGTTCCCCGTCGCCAGGATCACCTCGTTCGCCCTTTAAAAAAATAGAAAGAAAGACTAGCTTGTAATAAACCACGAACAAAATCCGAAGCAAGGTTAGAGACTGCAGTATCTTCACATCGATTAACTTGCACAAAAGTATACAGGTTGTTTTGTAGTAGTTAGCACGTACCGATAAGTATGTGCTTGAAAAGCACTGACATTGTTCAGACACGAGATACTTTCACGCACGTACATGAGCTGAATATCCACTAAGCCAGAGTGGGTTTGGCTATCATCTGCCCTGTTTGCACATCCACTGACGTATGAGTCGTTCATTTAGACATCATTTCTCACTTGTTCCCAAGTGTGACCTTTACGGGTTCGCTTGCCTCAATTCAATTCCATCGATTTAGACGTGCCAGCTGATAACGATGAAATCATTCGGCGATCAATCAGAATAAAGAAAGTGAACTAATAATTCACGGCTTCATCTCGAGAGTTTAAAACAAACGGCACATGCTGAAATTTTTTAGGATGAACAATTCAGTGAAGCACTCCAGGATAATGTTGATCTAGTCCGTGTGAAGCTTGCCATCCAATCATTTGGATGACATAAGTTGGATTGCCATAATCATGCATTCATTGCTTAGGGTCACAAAAGTGTACTGCTGGAACGTTTGATGGCAATATTTTCTGTCAGAATTTAATAGACTACTCCCTCTCGTAGGGACCGTACTTGCGCATCGTATGGGTAGTTCATAGTCATCGATTTTTTGATGCGCAGCTTACAGAAACCATCACCCTAAAACTTTCTGCAAAGTATACTACTATGTCAACAGGCTGATGTTCATATTAATACCTATTTTGCGAAACTCCAGGGCCATATTTAAATTTTGAATCCTGTTAAGGTATGCATGGACAAAGGTTTTACAGACACCATATGATAGGTAATCGAGCTAAATTTGTTGCTTGATCAACTCCAGATCTCAGTCCAACCCTCCATACTGTTCGCCGGGTATCCGGTAAACCGTAGATTTGACTTAACGCTATCTTCACCCTGTCTCACTTAATCTAGACAAAATATGGACCAAATATATACAGAATGTCGCCTACCTTTTGCTTATCGACCGTCCATTCCCGATCGTACTAGTGCTAACATGATGGATCTTAGACATCAAGAATGATGACGAGACCGTTTCTGATCAAGTTAAAGCACTTTGGTTATGATCGAATCAACAATAAGCATATGAAATGAGTTCAAAAGGTAAGTCGGCAGGGTGTAAACAGCCAATAAAATGCAGATTCATGTAATAAGGATGCTTTTACATTCATCTGGACATGTTTACAAACTCTTAAACAATCTGGTGTGTCAATGGTTGGAGAGATCTATACACTGGTTCTTTTTTAATCATTCAATGACTGAGCAGCCTTGCCAAAATGTCAAAGAATAGAATATGAAATCTATGAACATGATGAAACTCCAGTAGAAAGAGGATATTTTGACTATGGAAACATTTTGGTTAGTGAGTAGACTGGGTTTATTTGTGATAAAACAAAGTACTGATCTAATGTCAACAATTCCCAGGCTTTCGTAGACTATAATCATGTACTCAAAAGAAGCGTCTGTTAAATATTCACTAGCCCATGAATCCTAAAGTTTGATAACTTTATGATTAAAGAACACAACGTTAACTACGTTACGAAAATAACTAATGTACATTTGTTGATTGTATCATGCTTTAAGGTAGATGATCAAACGAGGAGATGCACACTCTAATCCTACATGGAAACACGGAAGGACGGGTTTATTACAAACTGTAACTGATAGTAAACAAAACACTCATAACTTATGGAGTACTCAAAATATATAAACCTAGCATCAATTTAAATCCTACGCTCCTAGTAACTAGATCTTGTCAAAGCAGAGGATCTTAGTGGCTTTTGATGTACTGAACATCATGGAACATTGATGATCTTACTAAGCATATTGAAGACAATACCATTTCTGATTGCAAAATGCCTTCTTCAGCTGTTCACTCCCCCTGCCTGAATGATCCTTTGTGTGAAACTTTCCATTAGTGTATTATCTTGAATTTTACCGACAAACGTTCCGCTCACATGCTAATCGATCCTTTAAAAAATCAATTTTATTACACATGAAATATCCAAAAGTTTGCTTTGAGATAAAAGATTTAAAAAGATTGTGGTTACCACGTTGAAGATTATGATTAGACTAACAATGGTTGACGTTTACATGTCAGAGACTAGGCATTCGACAATTGTTGTTGCACGTTCGTAAACCGCAATAGGTGACATGTTAACGGCGTCCTATATGACAGTGACAAGCAGATGAATTCTACACCAACGTATCAGTTAAAGACAACCTTGTAACATTGTTGATACGGCACTTGTAATGTAAGGCAGTGTGGTGCTTGTTCTAAGGTCAAGCCCGGATGAAGCACAAAGTTTCAACCGTTAAATATTTCCCCAGTTAAAACATAAATGAACGGTAGACAGTTGTTTTGTTTTTTGACTTTTCGAATGCTCCACTCACACCTGTGGCTACAGTAAAACATTTGAATATCTGCTGACGACATGGCAACATAAGCTGGACAGTATATTTACTACACAACAACTACTGTGATGGAAACACAATTATGTCAAGCTTGAACACTTTATACCCGTAGTAGAAGGAGATGCTTTCACTGCTTTCCAGATAAACAAATACCTCGATACACTCAAACACCAGCCTAGGAAATGAGTGGGACAAGTTGTATCAAAAGCTAACGTTTTACTTGCAAACCCTAGAAAACGATCAGTCTGTTTCATTGAACAGCCGTAAATACCCACTGTCTACGTTAAGGGAACCTGGTAAGCTGTAACAGTGAGCACACGCATAAAGACAACAAAATAGTCACTGTCATCAACAGATGGAACCTGTCCTAGAGGTGGACAGACATACATAAACAAGACCAATAGAAGGTTTCAATCAGAATAAGTAGATATATTACGAAATGGCTATGTAATAAGAAGTCATAAGCGGCTACACGAATGGGAAAGCAGATTCATGAAGATTTTACGTCGATTATCAAACATTTGTTTGGGGTCACCTACTACGTTGGTTCGACATCATTGTTCATTGTGATCAGGTAGGATAAAACCTATCATGTGTTCCGGTTCATATAAATCTGGTTGACTGCTAACCCCCAGCCAAATGTGTATGTACCCTATGACATTGAAATTATTATAGTTTTAACTTACGCGCGTTTGTTTTGCCTGGTATATCTGTGCATTTTTATACTACTGAATAACTTTTGAGTAGCATTATGCGACTGATCAAGATTGAAAAGATGGATCAATCACATACTTTGTTCTACATATGTGTCACGTGAGCGACGTAAGCTTTTTACATAGGAAACACTTGCGTACGGTTGAAATGTGATGAAATACATGGATACCACGGAGCGACCGACCGTATTGATTCCTCGTAAGGGAGACACTATATTAAAATTACTGGTAACAAACTATTAACCTTTTCAGAACGACATCAGACGAATTTGTCTTGGTAATTTTGTTGCTTAGTCATATACTTTGCTCTCAGCACATTGCCAAGCGACAGGATGTCAAAATGAACGCGTAGGATTGTCGATCAATAGTTCAAAGTTTAAGTGGTTTTTAGCCAAAAGTCACCGGACCAATCCATCGTAGAAGGCGTGTTCACGTGTATAAAGTTGCGGCCATTTGAGTGAGCCACTCCTGTACTTAGCATGATCGGAATCAGTTTGCTTAACTGTATTGATTGTCCAGTAGTGTACAGCGTACATTACTGACTCTAATTTGCTGAATGATGACGAACACCCCAACACATTTTTTAAATCAGGCATGGGTGACCAATCGCGACGCAAGCAATCCTTTTTCATAACCCGATATGACAGTCAACCACTGCCTTGATAGTAGAAACTAACAGATGGAAAATGTGACTCACTTTTGGACCTTTCGGACCGGCCTGGCTTGGACATGTGGGAATACAGTCACCTGGCGGTCCTTGGACTCCCTTTCGAAAAAAAAGACAATGCGCTGGTGTTTGAGAAACAGTCTGTTTACTTACGGTTTGTCGTTACATGCTTCTATCGAGCCAATGATATAATTTTGCCTAAGTTACCAAAAGCTACACAAAGTTATACGGCACATTTTCGGCTACGATCATACTAGAGTGTTTCTGTTCAGGCAACAGATTCGTCAAAAATAACATTGAAATATATTGCAATTAAGTCAATCAAGTGGTATCAATGTGAAAGCTAATCAGTAAACCAACCCACCGAAACGAATTCTGGCATTGCACATTCCACAATCGGTACTGACCCTTTTGGACCCGACCTGCCTTTTAGACCCTGGAATGACATGTTAGAAAAAGTGATTGTTTTTACCATAAACTAATCGAAGTTTTCAGCCTAAAAAATTGATCGAAAAATTTACCAGGCCTACCGTCAACACACGACAACATTCAAACAAACTGCTACACAATTTCCGATCAACATAGATTTTTCTTCTACCCACATATATTAGGTGAAAAATTATTCCGACGAATTACAGTATGCCGCTCTGCAAAAAGATCAACTTCCGGAAATTTCCACTTACAAATGCAGTTCGGTTGTTATGAGGTGCCTATTGTCTCCTTACACATCAACAATGAACAAACAATGGATGACACTGAAGAGTTAGT
>LUCH01000298.1:123754-135239 GCA_013368495.1 Paragonimus heterotremus | reverse complement strand
GGGACTTGAACCACGGACACGCTGTTCATGAGCAGGCAAACGTGTTTACCACTGTGCCATTCGCCTCACATTAGGCACGACCGAATTATCGTATGTGAACGCTCAACCACTTTTCCTTGTGAGTAATCATCAGGTTGCCCGATTGCAAACGTTTTGAACGAATAATTAAACTATGCAATTCACCCACTTATTTCATTCTAGTTTAACAGAAAGTATACATTTTTGTATACATAAGTATGTACGGTGCATCACTACTTTGCTGTCAGCCTTTATTAGATTATGAAAAATTTAAAACGTATGAATGCACAAAAAACAATTAAATTTCTGGTAACAGTTTTGGAACCAGCTACATCTTATTGCATGAAAGTTATTTCAAGTTGTTCGTCTACTCTCAGTAAACTCATAAGATTTCGTGAATACATAATAGTTGTCAAAAAGGAAATACTCACGATGGTGAAGTTATTTTCTTTATCAATTTACACACCTCCGTCATCAAACTATCAAGATAACACTGGACATCACAAATGATTTAGCTCTCCGACATTCGAACGTTTCCTGTTATATCTATCACCGTTTTGTATTCAATTTGAAGGAGCGCCTATAGCCTATCTCTGAAACGAGGACTGAATATGCTCATGATTATCCATAACTATATATGACCACATTCCGAGGTTGGAGGGGGGTGTCTGACGTGATAAATTGTCAAACCGAAGCGTTGCTAGAAGGTCCAGCCAGAATTGTCGCAAAAGTAACTAACGAATGGTAAACGTAAATGCATCAGAGCAGAAGCACTTCCATTTAACCGGTTGCCAACAATAAGATGAAGAACAACAATACCGGTTATTGCGAAATTTCAGTCCTACGTAACTTCTGATAGTGCATTGCATGATTGGGGAATTTTCGTGTACGGTGTATTTCTATGACACTTCAGCAGAGTATGCAGTGACACGGACCACCAATGAACCGAAGGAAAATATTGTATTGCGGTGCTAAAAACTTGTGAGTGCTCCGGATGAACATATATCTAAATTTGTATGGTCAGTTTGTTAGAACAAAACAGACCAAGAAAACATTTATGTCAGAAGTATTTGATGAAGCGAGTAAATTTTTTCACGAGTCAGCTAACGCTGCGGAAACTGCTAGAATGTTTATTGTGAAGCAGTGCAATGCCTGTACCCTAGGTGCGACTGTTGTCACTCCGGCCCATGCATAATATGTAGAAATCGGGTACCTTATTGACTGAAAACAAGTCGGGCATCCAAATAATAAAACAGTTGAAACAATTGTCTGTAACGAAATAAGAACAATCAAAAATACCGTGGAGAAGACATCCAAACTTTTGCATGTGAAGATGGAAACGTTTGCGTCTAAAATTCTTCTGAAACGCACAACAACATGTAGTCTTCATGATGGACCAACATGTTGATGAATAATTTCATATGGTCTGATGCACTACACTGGAAGCATCTCTCTCTTTTCCTAATTTGGCATATGCATAACGTTTTTTGTGGTTTTGTGCATCGGTTTGCTTTTTTATGTCCGACATTCTTTTTTCAAGGTCACTTCGATGATGTCATCCTTACGTTAGTTTGCGTCATGGTGAATGTGTCGGAATACAATGACGAATACAGTTTCCAGTGGATGTGGCCTCGAAACTTACATTTCATTCAGTGTTACATAAGATGTGTTTGAGCAGTTTTCATTTTGTCTTTCTTAACGCGTCTGCTGAATGATGCCAGAACAATACCCCAGTAACACACAAAACCGCTAACAGCTGAATAGAATGGGTATAAACTGTTGGCGTTGAAAACTGGTTTATCGTTCTGCGACTTATTAGAAAATAATCGTGTTTAATGTTCCAAAGTTTTGTTCATAGTTTTGATGAGTTTCATGTGACAATAACGCTGAAACAATTGAAATATCCCGAAGCTTTGTTAAAACAGTTTAATGGTAACACTAAACGAGTTTGAAAATACAGTTCTGATGGTAGATAATGAAAATGTATTAAATCTAACTGGTTATGATTGTGTAGGGTGGTGTTCAGCTGGTTGTGAAATCCATTTTCAGTCAACAAGTGACACATTCATTGCCAGCACACAAGGTTGCTGAATGAACCGCATCGTATGTCTGACAAAGCAGATTGTGACACCGATGCAAAACCATTACAGATATCATTTTCTTAGCGAAAACTTCTTAAACTGATAGAAAACTGATTCCAAGTTTTCAAAGATGATGGAGTGTGTTAATGAAAAGTAGATTGTGTCAGAAGTATGTAGAAAATAAGCAACTTTGCGGGAGAAATTAAGCATCAGAAAAATAAAGTTAGTATGGCGGTAATAATGCAGATAACGTAAATGATGATGTAACCATCAATCAAATATTGCCACTTGAGTGTGATCCACACGGATGCAAACACAGTAGGCCAATGATTGTGACCACGATAGAGAGAATCAGTAGGATAATGGCATTGATGACGATATGGATGCTGCTAGTATTGTCGCACGTGTTACACATGATGATGATGACAACTATGAGGATGTGTATTTGATTAAGAAAAGTAATATCGACTATGGTGATACAGTTGGCGAAAAAGCTGATTATATGATGTAAAGTTCTTAATACTCATATTAACATCCGTTTAATGAAACTCGTAATCACAATTACGTGTTGTGCAGTTCTGTCGGAAACTGAAATATTGATCGCTAAGGTTTTTCATTAGTTCTCTTTTTAATCGATCGTGCCATGTCCAATTCGAGAATATGGTTTACACCACAATACCCAACACGACTTGATATGGTATGGTTTGGAAGAAACTCGTTCCAAACAAACGCATGCACACATTTCTTGTCAGAGTTATGGTGTGTTTGTAGGTTGTGTTGTCCGGGCAAAAACTGGGACATCAACAATTTCTCTTCTCCTGCCAAGTTTCACAATTTCACATTTAAGTTAAATAATTTTTGCTTTTACACTCATGCAACTACTAGAAAATCAAACTTGTCCCCGTTGGAGTGGATCTTCAACAGAACTGATGAAATTTTTAAGTGTGCATACTCGAATTTCGACTTTTTCCCTTCAATGTAAGCAATATTAAAATGATCGAATGTAAAGACTGATCGACCCAATAATCAATTAATTCGCTTGAATATACATCATTCTAATTATTCGTGCAGTTGAAACCACGGGTAAGCTGGTATTTCTTATTTCAAAATAAACTCATCTGTGTATTTTACGATAACATTGCGCTTTGGATTCAAAGGTGGACCGGTCATAGAATTTTGTGTTTGCCATGAAGGTGCCTGCGAGAGGCTGAAATTGGCTAGTCAGAAATCAAACGTACAAAGAACGTGGTCGACACTTTGCTTCATTCAATAACAATGAATACTTCAAGTCAGGGGAATGCTGTACACATTCCGAGGGGTTAGTTTTCAATTTTTTACTTCAAAACAAGTCAGGGATATAGATGCAGAAATCATTTAGACAGTGTTAATAATTTAATCACTTTTCAGAAGAGGAAGACGTAACTGTAACTTTGACATAGGTTCTTTGATCCGTTGTAGCACTGAGTCTATCCAGTCATCGATCACAATCAGTTACATGGAGACAGCATCTACTGAAATGTACCAAACAGATTAGGGTCATCTATTTTATTGTGTCTGAAACTGAACACTTCAGTGTAGTTCTAATCTCTCTTTCAGTTAGCCACATATTTTCAAACTACCAGGTGTTTAACAGGCAACAGAAAATTATTACATCGTAGCTCATTGCCTCGTATTCCATTTGATTCCAGGGTAAGCTAAGCAGTTTCCTTCGATGTTCGTTTACTCAGATCTATCCAACACCAGCAAGTGTACAACCCAAATTTGCTCTTAGTTGTTCAAACACCAGGCAAGAATGCTTAACATGTATCCGGATTGAATCTAGCGTCACGTCTACAGAAAAGCAGCTTTAATGTCTGATCCATTCGGAAGCTTGCGATGCTTTTCTTGTGACTGATTTATGACATTAGCCTCAAGAAGAACATATCCACAGCCTATACACAGTTGAGTATAACTTTTTAGAATAGGGAAGTAAACAAACGGATAGATGAAACTGAAACTGGCGCCTATTAAGACTTAATTAAAACAAAGAAGGAAAGAAGATCATCTAAAGCACGATGTCCTTAAGAGTCTGTGCACAACAAATCAAGATGATAAGCGACATGTAATTACGAACTAAAAACTGACTACTACAAAGAGAGATCTGTGAAAAGTTTTCCGTACATTCCCTGTATGTTGCTTCGTTATCCTTTTCACTACATGCATTGCTCAGTAAGAATTCTGTGAGATAATTTTATCATTGTGTTTGAGTACTCATAAATTCCTAGCCACATTTTACAAAGGTCATGAGATTCTTGTCTGGGGAGGCAAAAATCTGTCTGCAATTTCCAACTCTACTCTTAGTCTCACACGTTGTTCACGTTGTTAGTTGTACCAGTAAGCTAAAGTCCCAGTTCGTAGTGAAGTAGTAAGCCTACAAACGACACAGTCATTCAAACTGAGTAAATTGTAAGAATTAGCTGAACGGAATTGTAGAACCGCTACTACTAACAATTCACCTTCAGCTACCTTGTTCTGGTTGAATCTATGCAGCTATTCTAACACAACTTGTACGGCTATGTCCCACACTTGTAGCTGTGGTCTTTTAAATATGACCATAAGTCAACAATAGATAATTCTTAGCACTGCTTTCATTCCATTTTTTCTATTAAAGACAAACAACTGTGTAAATAAGCCCTTTAGCCATATTCTTGAGTCCAGGACTATCGTTTCCAAAGCAACTATGGAGTAATCAGTGGCAGTTTGATGTAAGATTTTGACAAGTGTCGAAAGACCATAGGTTACTAATAGCACCTATCATGTCAGTCAGCATTAGACCAGGCAGAAAGTCAACCTTTCGATTAGATGAACACAATAAACTATTTTGTTTGTAGTGAAGGTGAACAAGAATAAAAACGTAGAAAACCATAGGAAACATCATTTCTCGCGTATTATGCTTAAAATTCCATTGTAAACCATTTTACGAGACGCTGTATAAGAACATAACGTCGGCGTAGATCTTCACACTAAGCGGATACATCTATGTGCTTGTGTGAATAGTATGACGCATATCAGCTTATCAAGAAATATATTTTACGCTGAAAGAGAAGGCGTACTACTGAAACAGTAATTTTAGATATGTATGGATGAAACAGTTTTAGCGATTTCCCAAAAACAGTAGTCCTAAAAGCTAGATCTTCTGTACTCCAAGGCTTCGAGAATTATTTTAGTCCACAATCTAAATGGTCAGTTCCATATCAGTTCACGTACACTCCTGCTGTCATTCTCATGGTGTGTTTGTGTGTGTGTGTGTGTGCAGCAAAACGATTATCAGGATGCATTGCCAAACCTATCCAAACATTCCTCAGCCATGGTGGATCAGATCCATTAACGAAACACTTTTGAAACACCTGTTAAGCATTAATCAAAGCATCGGCATTGGACACGAATTCGTAATTAACGTCCAACTCCACATTTACCGTAGAAGGTTTAAAAATTTTGCACTATCTGACTATCTGATGGAAATTACTATACTCCTTATATTTCTTGTCAAACCAACAAAAATATGACTTCTTTATCCATTCACGCTCCTCATCAGAAAAGTAAGATTAATTTTTCTGGCGATGTTTTGCCAGTTTTTATACTCAGTCTGTTTCGGCACTTTTATCCATCCTCTGGAAATATTTCTTTTCCTGACAGTAGCCACAACCGACCAACTACAATATTGTCCACAATGTCATGTGTATCTGATGTATGACAACGAAAAGTTACTTCTTACAGACTTGGTGAGGTTGTTCCAAATACTTACAAACCTAATTGAGTATAGCCTTAATTGTGTTGTCCGATTTGATCGGTTTTTAACCTTGAAACCGTGATGCATCAAGATTACTGAGGGATTATTTTGTGGAATTTAGCTCTAAGTTAGTTTTAAGCACATAACCGAATTCAAGAAATGAGTCACCAGCCTGGAGGAAGTCTGTTTTCTCTATTTTTAATAGACTTTCCCTAAATGACTGTTCAAAATTAGTAAGATGTGAGACTTTTTGGGGCATTCCATGAGGCGTCGAACGTCTCTAGCCCGAGTAGGATTATAGGCGAACCAATTATATCATCTCATCTCGTTTGACGTGTGTGAATCGCGGAACAATCACCCCCAAGTAATTAGTTCACATGACAGTTTTGTCTGACTATATGCAGGCGAATACACATGTGATATTGGTACAGGATCAGAGCTGGTCGATTGATGGGAACCCTTCTAATCGTCAAGTGTGAATGGTTACATCTGTTTGAATTTGATAGACTAATAGATCTTCCACTAATCAGTACACGTGAACCGGGATCTACAATCTTTCTCGACTATTTGTTGAGGACTGAATAGGGCTCATTTGATAGGTTGTGACAATACAGCAAGCCCTGCTTCATGACATGATTCCAGATTCAAAAAACGGAGTTGCTTAATACATTTCCTACCAAAGCCTTTTAATCACACTGGGTCAGCCTTCGCAGATACTTGTGCACATTATGTCAGTCTACAAGTAGCTGTAAATACTTAATACCACACACACTTGACAAGGTTCTGTACATTCTGATGATCATTTCTGTTAGCTGATTTCAAACAGTGCGATTAAGTTTGAGTTTCGTTTTTTCCAGAGTTCGACATTAATGTATAACCTAGCGTTCAAACTCCCAGTTAGAACCCAACCATGTTTGAGAAAGTAGCACGCTGTGTCACTGTCATCAGACCAAACACGACAGAATCAACCAGCGCATGCCCAAGCATACTCAAGTTGACTCGCTCAATTTGGCTTCCACTGATCAACAAATATTGTCATATTTACTCAGACTTGTCACACTTACAGAAGTACGGTAACTGACAGATAAATTGTTTGTTAAAGATAGGACAGGATATACTACTGGTGAGCAGTTTGGTATATTTTATAATTTGAAACTGATAGTTGTAAAAAATCAAGACCCTGGCTTGATTCGAACCAACGACAAAAGCAACATGACCAGATTTAGCAAATACTCTACCATCTCGGCGACGAAGTCATGCCGGAAACTGGAAAGTTTTCCATTTGGACTCAGCTACCTACCAGTTTCGCTGCCTCATATGACATCCACAAAACTATACAAAGATCGACTGTCCGAGCACGATTTCTCAAGCAGTTCACGCTGCAATACGCCAATGCCACTACTGGGCAACTGGATTGTATTACTAATGAGTAGTTTGGTGAGTTCTATGGTTTATAAAAGACTCAATTATAACAAATCTAGGATTCTGCTGTATTCAAACCGGCGACAAGAACAGCATGCCTAAATGTATCAAGCGGTCTGCCTGTCAAGACAGAAAAAGCAGAGAGCTGTAAGACAATCTGTACACTGTTTTATCCAAGAAGTTCGGTCACTTGAGTATCACTCTGTTAGCACTGTTACAAGCTGTAGGATACTGTTTTCTTTATCGTTATCATTATCATCACAAAACGATTAACCTATTGATCCAACTCAGTTCCAAGAACTGTTGTACCTGAGTGAAGAACATGTGAAAAATTATGAACTAATTCAATTCACACTGCTACCGAAAACTGAGTATACCCCGTTTAGTCTGATGTAGACTGACATTTGAACTCTGATTTATAAGCTGTTACGATTGACTACCTAACTTCATAACTGTTTGTTCACAGATCGATATAATGTGAATCAATGACACGAAGTTGAACCAGTTTAGATCAAAAGATCAACAACTCGGTTTGTTTTTATACAACTGAGGTCAATGTCTATATGTCACATTTTACTGACCAAAATGAAATGGTCGAGTGAGGACCATGTGCACAAGGATGGGGGGGGGGGCGGAGAATAGAACTGCCTTAAAGTTCAAAGAATAATGAAACCAATTCGACAAACTAACAGGTTTGAGAAATACGGAGTGGAAAGAATAAAAGTTGAAGCAGAAGCTAGAAACGACATGAACAAGAACAAGATTCGGGACCAATTGCTTTCGTGTATGCAAAGCTAATTCAGGTTAATGCAATGCCACAGTGCTGTTACGGTCTGCTTTGTTTTAGACCAAGTGAGAGTTCTGGAGATGGCCGTCGAACACACAATGTGTCTTGTCCTGTAGAAGATCCCTATACTACTTTCCAGAGTCCAGAAGCCTCTCAAATGTGCTAGTGTATACTTACGCCGATGTGTTTCTTACTTGTGCCGACGGACACAAAGTAATTTTTTCCACAGAGATCAGTGAAGCAGCCATGTGTTTTAACTTAGAAAATACATCTAAGCGGCGTTTGTCAAATCACAACTTTCATTGTCATAGATGCTTTGCAGCAACTTCTACATTTGTCATTCTGTCGAATGTCTCAGCCGTTGAGCGGTAAACAAGTTCTTACCACGAAACCCCAGTAGCATATTGGGTGTGCAGGAATTTCCTCAATCGAAAAGCTGGAAAATACCGCTGAACTTTAAGAGCAAATTTTCATATTACTATCAAGTAGTACAACCGTTTGCGTTAATGTGAACAAACTATAACAGTACTGACATGAGGCTTTGGATGGATTTGAGCAAGTTTCATGAACACTACGCCTCCATCCATTACGACTTTATGCCAGTAGATAGAAAATAACACGCTTCAGACAGAGTTTTTGTCCATTTGATTCTATCATATGTAGTCAGCCAAATGGCCCCGAGGGTAAATTATCGTGGCAAGAATTAATCCAACAGTATTTCTTCGATGAAGGTGATTCATCACAAGGAGGTATTTCATTTCTGTTTGCTCCGGGTCGATAAAAGTGTGTCACACAGACCGAAATAAGTTTACCTGGTTAGAACTATCACAGTGTACATGTTTATAATCATGACCGTTTTCATTACGGGCCTTCTGAAAAGACGTACACTCTTAGCTGAGCCCTGATTGTAGCTTACGAGGTTGCTTAAGTAAGCAAGAAACAATGGTGAGTTTTAACGTTACATCGTTAGATCACCCAGTAACAGTTTAAGTATAGTTGTGTAGTCATCCATTCTGATTTCGCAGGTGGGAAATTCATTAGTACACAGTCTGTGCATAAATCCGAGGCCTTTTACTTATAGTAGTGAACCATTTCACCCGTCAGTTTCATAGTTATTGTGGTTTTCTCTGAGGTTTCGCTAGTTGAAAGAAACTGTTCAGTTATCTTTTTGATCGATTTCTTCAGTAACAGTTTTCTGGAGTATGGTGGACCATTGATAAAAATTATACTGAGCTTAAAATAATACGACAAACAAGTATAGGTGACGTTTTCATCAAAATTCTGCCTCAGTTCACTGTTAGTTGATCACTGTGACAGTATGACAACATGATTCAAAACTTTTATCTGGTTGACATGGCCTTAATTTGCCATCAGGAGAAATAAGCGTTGTGTTTGGTGGAGCAGTGGTGTGAAAAACTGCAACAGAGTAAACTCAGTTTAAAACGCCTAAATTGTATCTCCAAATGGTCAATACTAAACAGCATTGCTTGCAATAACAGTTACTTATGCTCTAGGGATCCGCCTGTATGAATAAACTAGGTTCGATTCGGTTACTCTATGTTACCGTTTCCTCGCAAGAGGAACTAGATCTAGTTACATCCCCAAACCAATATTCGTAAGTAGCTTTCACAGGTTTGCCTCTTTCAAGAGGGTGTCTAAAAAGGAACACTGTATCTCGTAAAAGTGTTTTTTCTTGGGCTTCTTACTTGAGACAAGCAACGTCTTGAGCGGTAACACAATTATTCATGAATAGTCTGTCTGCTTACAACAGGGCAACATGATTGATTTTGTAGACGTTGGAATAGTTCACTAACCACTGAAACAGGACTTCATTACAGGTGTTTAGGAAATGATATTTTTAAAAGTTCTGAAGGAAATGGTGAGAATCAAAAACTAAATGTTGCTTGGATAACATTTCAAGGAAACAGTCTACCTTGAAAAACATGCTAGGGAAGTTCATCCAGAAGTTTGTGAAATGTTCACTTCACTCGAAAGTTAGACAACAAAGCGAGATGTTAAACAATAATTTATGGGAGATGGCTTTCATGTAAGCAAATATATTAACAGATTCTAACTTAGGACCACTTTAACTCCACCGTTTGTTTGTGCACAGTTTTTACTGTTTCCTTTTAGATTGTCTACGGTTATAATCGCTGCAATGATCTGATTAAGTTCGATCGCTTGTCGATTCTTAGCGTGTTATCAAATGTGTTGCTGCTGTCTAAAAAGTTCCGAAGCGAGTTGTATCAGAAGAGACTAGGAGACCGGTCGAAAATGGGATGGGGAGACTATACTCATAGTAGAATGAGTAGTCAACCCAAGTAAAACATGTTGCTGATCCCACAGGAAACCAAGAGAAATCGGACTTGAGAGGTAAACTTCACGAGAACTCTTTACCAACCTCTGAAGTTTTGTAATTCAAAACAGGTCAGCCTGAAGTATGGTGACAGCACTGTGTAGCCACAACATGGTAAAATACGTTCAGCCGTTCTGTCAGCAAATAATTAACGATGAGAATGACTGACTATACAACCGTCTTTTATTGTGCATTCAAGCATTAATTATCTGACAGTTTTGTCTTCATAACACATGGATTTCACTACCATATAAACCCAAGGGACAAGATTCAGAGCCAATTTACAGGGCGACATAATTTACGGATGTTAAGCGCGTGAAACTGTTTACAAAAACGTTTGCATGAAAGACCAACAAAGGGGACAATGCGGGAGAAGGTGAAACTCATCAGGATGGCTGGTTTAATTTGATTCCTCAGCAGATGTGACCCATAAAATGTTGACGCAAACTAAACTATCACAAACAGTCCAGTTTGTTACAAGCTTGACAGTCATAGGCTGCTTAACTGTGAAACTGAATAAATAGATAGTTTCACAATTAATACGTATTGTGACCGTTAGCCAACTTTTCCGCCAAACACGTTAGCATTACCTTTTATTTCAACAGTTAAGTACACTTTATTTATCAAACTCCAATTGCTGAATGTATGGGTGTGTGAAAGGTTGAAGCGTCCTGGCTAATGAGGCATTAAGCATAATAGTGAGTTGACTTGACAAAACGTTGGACACCAGTCAGCGTGAATTTGTTCTGAAATTGATCGGTTTTTCTCTTCTCAGACGTCATTACTAAGTTGGTCCGTTACAGTTAACGATTGAAGGTTACATGTTAGAGTAGTTGGAGAATACTGACTTAGCGAGTAATTGGTTCACATTATTGATTATATCGGCTATCGTCATCGAGGGGCAGATGATAAAGGACCTCTTTATTCAGATTGATTGAGTGAATGAATAGTGGGTTTAAGTTTGCAAGTTTGTTGGAACACTAAATTTCTGCCAACAACATAATCAGAACAGAACGATGACAAATGTTACGATATGCTAACATGTTACTTAC
>LUCH01000298.1:73135-112186 GCA_013368495.1 Paragonimus heterotremus | reverse complement strand
GGAATGCGACAGCTGCGATCAATTATGGGTAATGTTCAACTTGAAATTAACCAAATCCCCAACTACTCATCAGTAATCTAAAGTTTCAATACTCTACTTTTCAACCACCTCGAGTGGCTTTATACAGGAGTGTTGTAATCAAAATCCCAATCTTAATCGATTTACCAATGAGATGCTAAACGCGACGCACAGAGTGTTCGGCTTCATTCGTCTTAAATTTGTTGTGAATATTTTGTAGCCTTCATTTAGTTAAACATGAAAACTGAACACTCAGACAAGTAATAGAGAAGATACATACAATGTATTTGATGATCGTATACTTATGTCACGGAATTTATAAATAGCGGTTAAAAATATCTATAACTTTCGAGATTTCTCCTTAGTTGTTCACTAATGGTCATTGAATAATGCTTAGGGTAGCGCAGAAGTTTTCTCTGTACATCACCCACAGCCACCAAAAAGTACTTCATTTCCCGTTACTTTGAATTCAGGAGTGTGATTTCCATAATGAGCCTCAGCCAAGTGGTGGTAAGAGTTTGACATCTCATTTATCATTTGAAGATATACTGACTGCATTCCTTAGGATTTGATTTCCTACTCCGGTGTGAAAAATCTACTTTCCCGTTAGGAACTGAGGAGGTCGACGTTGATCAAAAACGATCCGGAACAGCTACGCATCAGAACCAATTAAGAGTAGGTCAACCATATACTCTAGGTTTCCGAAGCCGGCTTCAAGATGACATTTACGTGTTCATGACATTTCGAGTTCTATGTGATTTATGATTTTCTCTGATGTATTAGCAGATGTATTGGCAAATCATGTAAGCTGACTAATTTTTGGACAAAACCTAAAAATTGTATGAGGCGCAAATTGTTAGATAACCTGAAACTCGTTCAATCGGTACTTATTCACTATTCGCTCTTTGATATAAACTTAACTATGTATGACTTATTGAATATTTGGATAATAACTGCGCGTTACCATTAGATTGCAGCATCCAAAGTTTCAGCCACCCCGGCTGATCTTCATCAAAAACAATGTACTCGAAAGTACAAATAGGTGATCACACTGGGTTTACGAATTTTACTAAGGACTAGTTGTAGTTGAAGTGAAATACTATTGATGAAAAAGAGTAAGAACAAGTATCCACCGTAGGACAGAACATTATATTCATTTCAGATGGAGTACGTTCATTGTTAGATTCAAACCACTAAAACCTAATTTGTATAGTAGAATCCGATAAATAAAACGAGAATGTTCTAAACGGTTAAAAAGCTATCAGAGAGACACCGAGAAATAGTCAGGCTAAATTCATATGTCTCCCATCAGAATGATTTATCCCAAGGAGGGATACTAGGGGATGGTTTGGAAACTGTAACTGGTAATCATTATGCCATACTCTGAAGTACTCATGAAGAAGGAATCAAGCAACGTTGGGTCCATTTGAGAGTACTGTTGTCTCAACTAAGAAACGTTTGCAATAAAATGTTGCAAATGCCCAAAACAAGCATGTTACCACAACTCTCAAGCTTGGTTTGATCGAGACCACAGACTAACCAGTACAACATGCATAATCCACGACAATTGTTGAAAGTGGACACAGGTGCACTCCGAATAATCACATAGATCGTTGCATGCGAAGCAGTAAGTGACCATAAAATTCCATCGGTCAAAGTTGGAATTTGGATTGCCATTCAGTCTGATCTGTCAAATAACGCTCACAGCCATGAAGGCATAACAAACAATCAATCCTTGCCAATCATTGGATTTTACGTCAGAACACACCATCTTCTTTCCGGCATCATACATGTAATGTCTACATGCATTCGAACGATCCAACTCAAGATTCTTCTTCTTATCAAATATCACAAATCTACACTGAACTGTGCACCGGACAGGGGACCCTACCAGTGCAGATTAATTTAGCTTTTATTCTGTGACACAAATTGACTTTCCAATTGGTTGCTATGGTGGCTGGGACCAGTCTGGCAATGCTCGTTGAATATAGTTTGTCGAAACGCTTTGAGTGTTCTTGGTTTTCTTTTTTGAGGACCTTGTTATCGTCGTCCGAGTTGTTATTTGGCCATCTCATTTGAAATGAATTGCGAACCACTTTTTGTCCTTATCATTCAGTCATGAAGAGATGGCCTTTTTTGGATACAATGAATAACAGAATTGTAGTTCTCAATCTGTTCATTGCTGTTTTATGTGCTCAAATATTCCTGGTTAAAAACCAAAACCGAACCAAATCCACTTTTTTCTGGAAAGCAAGTAGTACCCTTTGAGTGTCTTTTTGTTCAACCGTCACGCACTATCGATCAGCGAGTGAAAAATGAATTTCCATCGCTTCCACCATTTCGAAAGACAGCTACGCTTAACCTTTGATTAGCTTTTCTAATTCCGATTTTATTCATAATGAATGTCTTCACTGTTAAATAGTCAAGTTTGTTGTGATCATACGAGTGGCCTAGAACTTTCGTCAACGCCTTTGAATACAGAAGATTGGCTTTTGTTTGAGCGATTCACATCCAATGGATGTGTGCATCTGATTTATGCCCTTTCTCAAATAACGTGTTAGGGTTAAAGACAATTTATTGCTTGGGATTCACAGTTTCAGCCGTTTTTTTGGAAATCCTGACTGCTAAATCACTGATGAGAACTGACGATGACGCTACTGTATCTCTTCATGTGACAATCAGACAAGTGATTTATTAATCATGGTCTCTTCAATGAGTCACTCCTCACCATCACAGAGACAGTTACTCAACTTCCTCTCCGACAATAATTATATACCAATAATACACAGGAGCATGGAGTTTTTGTCGCAATTGTGCCAATCATGAAATGTGTGTAACTGAGACTTCTGCGATTAAAGCTGAACGGTTTTTATTCCGTGAAGTGATTCACCAAAAAACACCAACTTAAACAGCATCACGCAAAACATCTCGAAAGTTTCTAATCTGGAGGGGAAGTAGAGTACGTTCGATAGTCTCCTCGGATGATTAATCAACTTAGAAGACTTCCACTAGCTCTTGTTTCAAAACTACAAATTTGTCAACAGAAAGCAGTCCATTAATGTTACATTCGGTATGACAGCACGTTCTAGAACAACCACTGTAATATCATCGATCGCAGTGTTGATGTTTTCCGAAACGTCCTCAAACAAAACAGAACATTGCTGCTTCACAAAATGTTAGAACACTTGTTAATAAAAATCACTCTACGTTAAATAGCAATTTGCCCGCATTCTGTTATTTTTCGATTCCTTCCCGGCATGTCACGTTTTGCATATCGGTTTTGTGCACTGTTTTAGGTCAGGAATGCCATGTTAGTGTCTGTTATATCTAAGCGTTCTTCACAAGTGATTTTGTGTTCGCAGTTTATGCATTTAAGAATGTTAACTTAAGTGAACAGCTGAAGCTGTGAATGATTTATTCGTCTGGATAGTCAGACCACTTGAATATCATTCATGATAGCTTCTATCTTCACTATCAATGGATTCTATCAAGCACTGCGTGAATTCGACTAAACAGATAGCCTAATTCCTAGCCCGAATAAACGAATCCAATGCGAAATCATCCTGATTGCTATCCCCTACATAAATTTGAGATAATCTAACTATTTATATGAATGCAACAAACGTGACTCGGTGGATGGCGTCCACAAAAGTAGTGTGTACTCCTTGAAAAGAATCAGTGAACATACAATGCTTGTGAACTTAGACGGGGAACAATGATTTACACATCTGTTTTATAATTAGTTCGTGTAAAATCTACCTTCTTATAATCACAGCTGGTTTAATCTGTTCTCTTAATGAAACTGTTTGTGACAAACTGACTCATATTATTACATGTTTCAGCAGAATGGAATTTTTGATTAAAAATTGTTTACTCTAACGTGATTGGAGGGGGGAACTTGTGGTTACTAGGCGTATTCCTTGCTGACAGTCATTAGAAGTATTTGGAGAGTCAGTTTACGTCATCAGATCTCGTGAATATATTCAAAGATAACACACACACTCGCGTCAACAGTCTAATAAGAGACAAAAAATGAGGTGGAACACTTTTCAGCTGTTTGTTTCAGCACTACACAGTATGATGAATATGTATGATAGTTACCTGTATAGACAGGAAGCAACGTGTTTTTACAGACACTGAGAATACAAAGGTTATCTGAAGTGATCTACAGTGGTTTGTAATACGTTACACGTTAGGTCAGAGAGATTGTGCACATGTTGGTGCGGTTTGGCTTCATTGCTGCTGAAAAAAAGTACAGTTTGTAATTAAAGGACAACAAATATTTATGCTCTCCTCGTTTTTGCTGTAGCCTTCATTGAGATCTGGAATAACTTGCGAACGGTCTAGTTTGATCTCCCGTTCACAGAATTGACACAATTCGGTGAACTGTGGGAGTAAGTGGTGTTATAAATATATGATATTGATGGATCCTCTATCTAATATACAAGAAAGACTCAGCTAGTATTATGCAATAACTAAACGGATCAGTGCATTAGGATCAAATTTTTCTGTGATTATTATACCGCTTTACGTGATCCTGTCAAGTTTTATTCAAGATATTATATTTGTGCTTGACATTTCTAGATAAAGACGAGGAAACAAACATTGGAGTGATGTGCAAGTTGTTAGCAAAATGAATCGGTAAGTTTTTGGGTTTGGCATATCAAAAACAACCGATCCGATTTACTACAACTTAAAGAGAGTTTTGATCACATTACGTGGAGTGTCTTAATATTTCACTGTTCCGTCATCAAGATAAATTTTAACAAAATATGAATCTTTACATCGAAAATGTTTAATTTTGAACCAAACAGTTTATTTTCACCAGCTAGTGCACATTCGCTATAAAGTTTCCTTCTAAAGAACTGAATGTCATCACGGTTGCCGCCTTCAAAAGACAACTGGATATTGTGTGAGAGTTGTTGTGGATGTAGAATTGGCCATGCAGATCCAGTGTCAAGTTTCAAATTATGTGAGTTAGATTCTTGTTATTTGTTGATTGAACTGTTCACATTTTCTGTTGTCCTCCCTTCCTTATCCACTCTTCCATTTCTAATTTACCGTGTTTTATGAAACCGCACACTGTTCTTCTATGTAGTTTGTGTACTCATCTGACCTAACATTTCCCGATACACTTGAGACTCTCTCCATCCTTTATCTCACTCGCCAAGCCTACTAAATGTGGGATTGACAGCCACAGGCACGATACCTGCTCTTGAGAGCACAAGGTATATTTGACAAACACCAAAAGTAAGGTGACAGTTGAACTCACCTGTTGTTCGGCATCATTGTTGCCAACGCCAGTTGCATACAAATTTTCTTCTGTACTCATTTCATCGGCATGAAAGTCCCTTTCTGGTCGACCTTTTCTCCCTGGTGTATTGTGAGCCGGTATCTGGTCGTTGTCGATACTACGATTTTGCCGCAATTCCTATTGAGAACAGCATAAGTTACACAGGATGGCAGACATAATCTGATCAAATTCGTAATGACTTGAAAAGATTGGCTAAATTTTCAGAAATGGTGAAGCACGATAGGTTCATCGACATGGTAATCTTACCAAAAGTACAAAGTCAGCAGAAAACTAAACCTACTGGTTATAGTGCCTATCCAAAAGTGTACATATCCGAAGCACTTTCCAAGGTATTACGCCAGGACATACCTAACAAAGATATTGAAAGCAATCGGATAAATATTGATGAAGTTGGTTTCCAGGTAATCCAATCTGTTGGTTTGAATGACACGGCGTACGCAAGCTTACCACTATTGTGTATAGTATCCTACTATTCAGGAAATTACTACTTAAGGCAAAGGACGACAGAGTATGGTAGCTGTCTCATTTGACAACTGATAGTCACGTGCTACAAAATTTGGAATGACTTCCTCCGCTTTATAGAACATTTATAAGAAACGAAGTTGTCAAAATAAAACGAACAGGAGCAAGTAATAAGTTCAAGTGAGGTCAGACACGTTATAGGCACACATGGAGACGAATTCGTCGAAATTATGACGTAACTGTAACCACAGCGGTTTAATCCGTCGTAGTGTGGGTGGTTGGCCATAGCAACTTCAACGTCTGAACAAACAAAGCGCTTTAATGCGCACAAGTTTACTAGGGATTGTAATTTGTTTGGTTCGTTAGATTAATTGATGGGGGAACCAAACCTGAATATATGGGATTTCGTTGACATGTTGTTTGGAACAATTCAGTGTGTTTCCGTCGACTTTGGCAACAGTTGTTTGCCGACCGTGTGTGAACTCAATTTCAGCCTGGCCACGTTAGATGGCTTAAAATGGTGCGTTTTCATTGACCCAGTTTATGTTTTAGCGGCGAATTAAGTAAAACATCATGATGGCTACAAAATAACTAAACCTCAATACATTAATAACGCAGCTGATCATGTGAACAGCTTCCGTTAACAAAGAAATAAACTGTGATGTTTGATTAACATATTTTTGGATGATACTGAAATCTGGAGATTCTGATTGTGTACCAATACCACAAACAAAGTGTTGAGGTCATTTACAGGACCTGTTGTGATCACTTTGTTTTGTGGTTGTGGGTACCTGAATTGTGTTCAGAAGTTGATAGCAGCCAAAATTACCATCCCGATCATATTAGACAATCAGGATGGGAATATACCTTGTCTTTCATTGTTACAAGTTTCGATTCATGTTTGCTGTCATACAAAAGCGCTAAGTGTTCCGAGGAAGCATGACGAAGACAGTAGAGAGTTATCCTTTAGATGAACGTAACACACACTGTTCCAGATCGGGAAACTTAAGATATTCAACTTTGGACTCAATCAGTTAGTATTGTGGTCACTCTTTGGAGTAAGACTAACAGAAACCCGACTTTTTAGGACTGTGGGTGGTTGAATATGGCAAAATGGCCACAAGCTGAACAATATCCGGAAGTTTTTTCTAGGATTCCAATGTGGTGATTACACAAACTCTATTCACTGCACACAAAAAGTGGACCAGGCCACAACTGTGAAGACAGAGTGCAAATGACCTTCGTTTCATTCGGTATTTAGTCACCGTCGTGTAGACCACCATAACTAGATGTGTGACAGAGCTGACGGAAAGGAACAATCAAGAAGTTCGTATTTCACAATATATATCCTCATGCGGTTTTAATACATTTTGACAGCTCTCAGTTCTTGGTTGCGTATGCCTTTCAATATTCGTGGTTACCTTTTTTCTAGGGACCTGCTTGGAAGCGTGTTGCTACACGATGACTAATCTGCAACTGTTCTGTTGAAATAAATGCCAAATATTATTTCAGATAACATAAATACTAGTCTCAAAACTTGACTGTCAAAACTGCATCCAGTGTTACTTAATCCCTGTAACACAGTTTTCCAAATCTTATCCATTGTACATGCTGCGGAAAGTTGTATTTATTGACACAGTTTTTGTATCACTTCAACCGAGTCAACTCGTACTCTGAAGTTTATTACGTCAAACTTAGTCAGCTTATACCACTGTATAACATCTGTTAATTTGTTAAAATTTACTTTAATATTACTGTATGCATTACCGCCTTCTTATCCTAATTCTCTTCATACGAATCATTTAGACCGGCATCCTTTTACTCATAAATTTATGTTTCCATATACACTATCAATGTTCGCGAACTTTTACATCTACATTCGTACGCTAGTAGAATATTCCTGTCGATTGACCTGTCCGTTAGCGTATGTTAACACAACAGTAAATGATAGTTTGTATTCCTATTAAGATCCTGTTATATAAACGTAATGTTATCTATATTTACAGTCATATACGTTATCGTTTGTTTGGTGTACTTACCCTTCTGTTTAATGAAAACACCTCCACAAAAATTCCACACAAAGACAAGTTAGTCAGGACACTGAGATTCTAACTTTGAAACCAACAGTGTATTGAACTGAATTGAACTGCTTCAAATAATTTTTAATGTAATGTAATGCTATTTATGGACCTATTTGCTAATTTAACCTGAACATCACTCAGAGGTAGCCACTGATTTCGCACTTCTCCAGACTTTTCAGCTAACCTTTTTCAGTTGGAAATACTAGACCTGAGAGGCGGCACAGTCAAAACTTGCAAGATGAATCACTAGGGGTTGTGACAAAGGACACCAACTCATACGATGCGGGAATTTAGCCTAAGCTCATAGAGCGGTAGGTCAACGAGTTGGTCAGTTTAACAGACTCACGTGAACTGTGAGATAGAAAGATGATCTCACAAGGTTCGGTCTTGACATCACACAGCTAGGCATCAGATGGACACTGGAAACGATAGAGTCTATCTTAATTGTAATATTTTTCAGTAAGTATGGGTGTTGCTAGACGTATATCAGCTAAAATCTTTCATTATCTATCACTACTGATAGTGTGTTTTCAGCGGGTCGAAGACAATCGCAATTAAAAACAACAGGGAACATTCAATAGCGAGATTATCGATTGAACTTTACAAGACGGTTAATTGGTTCTCTGTCTAGATGAGAATAAGGAAACATGAACAGTGTGATGCGATTGTCAACCATCTTACGAATGTGATCCTCGATAGTTTATACCCAGTTCAGACAAACATGTGCAATGCTGGGAATATAACAATGAACTGTGGTTGGAAGGGAGTATAGTTTTTATGAGTGTCACTTAAGATAGCTGTCTCTGTAAACGAGTAGTCAGACCACCTAGTTCATTTAATTTACGAGACTAACCAACTGCCGGGATGTTTAGTTATATAGGAAAGAAGTATGTAGATAGCGGATTACGTTTAATGGAATAATGAATGTGAATGGTATCAGACGTTAGGTGGAATTCGAGTGAATAACGCGAGCAATCCATAGCCTCATGATAAACTCATAATATTCTCGTATACATAAGGATGAGGAAATAAAATTGTCCACAACAAAGACCAGAGTTTACTGTGAGCTACATAGCACATCTCGTAAATAGATTAATATAAACAGCAGTACGATAGTTGGCCGGTGCATAAACCCAAATCGACAAATACTTTCCAGAGTGAATATGTGCAGTTCGAGAGATTGTCAATTCAGGTCAGAAATACAGTTACTTTGTTGTTAACTAGGTAATACAAAATAGTCATCCGGAGAGTATCGGGGGTATACAGTACTAGCAAACTAGCACTCTGCAGCTTGTCAAGGTCTTATCAATCGGGTATATCTGTCAGTCAGTTTGTGTCTAAAAATTATTTGTGCAAACGTTGCTTATACCGTAAATGTCTGTGGTTGTCTCAGCTGGGCAATTTTAACCGACCGGAATAACGTAATCTGGATAGTCACTGTCTAGTTTACTTGTGTATTGTTGTATCGATGGACCGCTTCCTGCCCAAAGTGCACGTTCATCAAAAGTTTGGCCAAGGACTTTTGATCGATTCGTAACTTCTGTGTTAATTATTGGAGTTTTTAAAAAGAACTAGCCATTCCGAAAAAAATTCAACTAGTGTTCATCATATTTTTGGACATACTGTTGATACGATACTGTCGTGAAAAATCAACATCTCACAGTAGTAAACACACTTATGGAATTGCCGTGACTGTCATCCGCGTGATGGCCAGATCGATCGAAAAGCGTACGGTGAATTGAATAGACGGAAATCATTCTTTGTGTACAAACACTTTGCCATTGCGGATTTCTTCTCCATAGAAACCACTTCGGCAAGTTTAGATAATGTGATCAGTTGAATGAAAGGCTATTCTATTCGAAGATTTGGTCTGTATGTAAGTTGTGCATTAATGAATAGTCTGGAATTCATCAATCCCAAATAATTTGGAACCCACAATCTTAAATATATGCTGTTTCTACAATAGGAATGTGTGATCGAAATTCACCGAATACGCATACTTGATGAGTGACAACAACCAAAAGCCGGTCTTGTGTTTTTGATAAATTTTAACCACCGAGCACATACTACTTAGCTCACCGCAGTCCGAAACTTTCTTTTACAGTAGTTGGGCAAAACTCATAGATGACTGAAACTTTCGAATTGTGACAGACTTTTCTGGTCGGTTTACCTCAAATAAAAACATTAGATCAGAGTTTCAAGGGTGTTATAATAAAACAATAACGCATGGTCTTGTCATAACCGAGATTTAAACACGGAAACCGTGTTGATCACTACGCCGAGAGCCTCTAAATGTTTTGTTAGCTGTGAAGCGTCATGACTCAACTGAATTTGGACCCAGGAAGGTCGCCAACATTTTCTGTCTGGTGTCAGTCAGTATGTGGATAGTCCAGCTCTCCTTGGCTTATATATGTGCTCATCTCTTGTAACAAGGTTGATTTCAGTTTCCTGATTTGGTATTAGACAAATGACTGCTTCGTTTTTATTCCATCCCAGTACTGATTCTGATACCTTTTTGTGGTGGCTATTAAAGTATTCTTATCTAGTTCATGAACTACTTGAGTTCAGTTAGCAAATGTCATTTTTTTTCTGTTAGATGACTTCAGTGATTTCACGCATCATAAAAAGAACACAGTTCATTGGAATAATAATTTATGACTGACCGGCAACTTGGTGATTCGGAACTATCATACTTCGTTTTCCATTCCACTGGTCAGCACACCAGACGTATGCAGACCTATCCTTGTGTCCAATCTGCAGTCCAAAGTTCTAACTACGCTTTTTTCCACAGTAATGCAACATTAGTTAACCTATTCATACGCAGTTGACATACTAGGCACCTTGTCAGGTTTATCGGTTTGCTCATTACATTTTAAACGGACCTTTCGAGAATTTTGGATCAGGGAAAGAAAGTGGATGAACAGGCTATCATAAAAACCATACTGGCTGATTCAGTTCAGGTCCGCACCGGTCTGGTTCGATTAGTCAAAGTCTTGAATAGTAGGCATTTTGAATTAAGCCGATTGTAGATGAATAACCTCACCAAACACTAGTCATCTCTTCCAGCGTCATCCACAGTCCTGTGTTTTTCTAAAAACTTCCTCGTTTCCCAAATTCCTTTAACTGACCAAATTAACGACCTCTTGACATGTATCGTACTACTTTCTAACTGGCGATCCTCCAAGTGATACTGCATGCCATTATCACACAGCTGTCTCATTAATTTAAACTGACCATCCATGTGATCAAGTTTATAAAGCTGGGTGGCCAGTAGACTCTGGCCGGTACTTAAGCCAGAGTCAACCTGAACACAATTGCAATCATTCGTCTGATCACAAACACGAGCTTTCAGTAACAGTGAATTTGTAACGTGATTTCACGCGTTTGAGAACCAATGGGATGACGCAGTGTGTGTATGTGTGTTAATCGTGGAAGCACACAAAAACATTGGCACGTATGAATCGAAGGTGTGGCTGGAAACACATGATAGGGCAATATCTTCGCCACACAACATACAAAAAGGCCACATGACAACTGTCAAAAATTTAGTGGCTTTTTTCTGTAGATCGCAACAAACTGGACCATTCCGTGTGAAACAACAGTTTCGTTATGGTCTTCGTTTTTAATGTCAGAATACTTAGAAAACACGTTTCCTACTATACATACTCGTTCATTACGTAAAAGCTTGAAAATAAGTGCTCCTCCAACTGCAATGTAAAAACGTTCAGAAAATCGTAGTTTTTGACTGATCACTTCTGACAACAACATTCCGTCGAACGGATTTTATGACTAGCCCATTCGAACGAGATAGTCGAATGTTGAATCCAGTTGAGTATAGAATTATGACCGAATTCATCCGCGGTTGTGTTCCCCCAGGAGAGGAAAACAGACGTATATGAGTTGGAGTTTATATGAAACGACGCAATGGTGTTTGGTACACTTCTGTGTACTCCTGTACATAAACCCTGACACACTGCGTATCAAGCAGAAAAAAAGGTGACAGATCACCATGATGGTTGTTGTGTCCCAGTTCGGGTGTAATTTGCATGAAGCTGAACAAACAGGCAATAACAGTGGTAGAGAGAACACGTGACTCAGTTGAAATACAACCTCTTCTCCCACTTACAAGCGGTAACCTCATTCTTAAGTGCGTGGACTAATGAGCCGTTGGTCATTGAAATCGCGACCAACCAGAACGCAGCTCTCTACACGCGTGTGGGGCACACAGGCGGCCTTAATGTGCATATAACAATGGTTATTCACGAGTTTTGGTAGCGGTTAATCGTATGTTTATCTGGAGAGTTTGATCAACCGCTGATCAGTATAAACCAGTGTATTCCAGTCACCTGAAGTATCCATCGGATGCCTCATGGGATATATTCGGCGGTTAGTCTTTCTTCGTCTAGACACTTCCCACACAAACTTGTTATGCTGTTCGACAAACAGGATGTGCTTTGCATCCGAAGGATTTGTGATGCTGCCCTTTAGACAAACGTTTACCATAGTCGACTACCGTTGGTTTATCCCTCTTCCCAGAAATCAAGAGAGAGGAAGTAGATTGCAAGAGATTCACAGATAAACAGTGATAAACCTTGCCGGGATTTTTTGTCCTTATCTCCCTTAAGTAGATTACCCTAGAAATCAAAACAAGATGTTGGACTTGAAAAACGACTAAGTGAAAATCCATAACTTTCTCTTTGTACAAGATAGCTGTCCGGTTGCATTTCGATGCAAGTTCTTTGAACGTTAGATCTGTGCATTAACCATAGGTTTTGTCTTGTATCACTTGAACTGATACGCTGTTCGATGAGGGTCCAATGACTCAGGTTGAATTGCTTCTTGTAGGTTGTAAGTTGTGCATAATTTTATGCGTTAACTCGAACCCCCGACCAGCTAGTCTGTCGTAAAAACGGACCAACAAAAAAGTTCTCATTTGTAGAGTTTCAAGCAGAAATTTAGTTGAATATTTAGCCATTTAAAAGTCGGTTGCAAACGTCCGAAGTATCGCTTTCTTCGACAGTGTTTTTTTGAATTGCGAATTCAGGAACCTGATGGTTTTGTCAAATCGAAAAATGGGTTGGTAACTTCCAAACCGATGAGATAGCGCTATTTTCAACCACACCATTCCAACGTTTGCACTTCAGTGAATAGAAGTTAGTCGGCAGTTGTGGAGGTAACATTATTTTTGTAGGTATTTGTGTGTTGATGTACCCATTGTGTCAGTGGTAGTCGGTACCGACAATGTACACTCATTCAATCTCCTGCAGGTAACCATTTCGACTATGACGTTTTTTCCGGGGACGTTGTATCATGGCACGTTGACCTCCATCATGACAGACCAGCGTGAAATTTGAAGATATTTTGATCCTGAGCAATCCGGTACCTCAAAATGAATTATGATGAGTTGTTTAAGCCATAGTGACCGGTTTCTAGTGAAAAGTTCCTGCAGCATAATTCAGAATATTTGCTTCCGAACCATAAACAGAACGGATGTGACAGAATATATCATGTTATGTTGGCGCGCATTATTAGGTAATTTCTTGATAAAGCACTGAGTCAAAACTAATAGGGTTTTAGGTTTTACAAGGTATAAGATGCAATAAGAAGCCTCTCAAAGCTGGCCAATAATTTTCGATGATTCATCCATTACTGTACCCGTTGTCCCCATGCGAAATCAGGTCGACTTTAGCAATCACACCGTGCCGAACAGCAGTTTCTTCAACCACACAGAACGTTTACTGACAGAAGCTCTGCTGATCGCAAATAAACCACAAGCTATGAACCGGATCGTTCAGGATTGCCAGTAGTCCGGTAGGATCTAGCGAGTGGATCACGACGACATCACTCGAGGAAAGCTCACTGTATCCGCACCATCCACCCTATCTCGAATAGTTATCAATGATGCGAACACACACTCACGCACATTGTTCAGTCCTACTAGTCCCTAGACTCTTTACCTTGAGTCATCATGTGACGCATAGACCCATCCATCCTATTGATGAGCGTTTTACAAGCCGCATGCCAAACACGACAGAACGTACCATTTGATGACCACCTTAATTGAAGCTCGTATACTATAATCTTTGGGTTGGATCGCTTGATAAAGGCTCTCCGAGAGTTTCAAAGCGTTGTAAAGAAATATCTCTTTTGGTTTCAACTCGTTGTGGCTTGACCAAAAAACTGCTCAGTGGCTGATTAATTTCGTTGCAGTTGTAAACATACATTGAGTTCAGGTAAAGCTCATCATAGCGTGTATCGCAAATGTCCAGTCTCTAAGATGGACGGATCATTGGATAGACGCTGGCTTCTCAACTTCTCGCGTGTAACAATTGGTCAACCACGGCATGAATTAAATTACCTGTAACAACCAATCAACAGTACACTGTTGAAGTGTGACTAACAGGCCACAGTGATGGCCCCGGGTTTGCATTTTTTACCGAGCCTTGGTTTCTGTGTATTTGAGATTAGGTGAACAGTAAGCCGAATGAGATTTTCATTGCTCAAACGGACAGTATTTATTCTAACCTGCGCTAGGCCCAAAATGGTAAGGCAGAAATTTACGTGAACTGTGTTTGTTAGGCATTCACATAGGGATTCGGATCTGTAATGTAGGCTGAGATTATCTGTTCCGCATAAGATACAAATGAAACTGACTGTGTGTAACACACTCAGTTTTATTCTCATTTGTATGTAAATAATTTTTCAATGTAAATTGCTTGATAAACTCTCGACCAAAGATGAGGTTACATGTATTTTTTATTGCGTGAAATACAGAACAACTAAACGGGCATGAAACCAAGTCAAAGATCACCAAATACCTACACTCAAAGGTGACTTCTGTACGCGTGTTTCTGTCTATAGCCAACCTTCAGAAGGAAGACTGAATCAATCACCTCTGCGCGTGAACATTGTCTCACACGGTGGACTGTTTTCAAGGCGTTATATGATGCGTAACGATCAGACTCACTGCCGCAAAAATACACTATTGAGGACAAGATATGTTGACTGAAATGCTGTTTGAAGGCGAAGAGGTTAACAGACCAGGTTCATGTTACGTGCGTATCTATTCTGAATGTTTCGGTGTTTGGGCGGTAGCATATAACTGAAAGTCTGTAAACGTGCATGTTTGTATGCCTGCATACGTTAAGTTTAGTTTGAACTTGTCCGTTACACGATTTGTCAACAGACAAATGCAAGACTCAGTTGATTTGATTTGTGCTTCGTCTAACTGTGGTTTTGCGTTTGTAACTATCTCAACATTGCCTACTATTTCGTCAGAGTTGGCTTCTTGACTGATGGCCTGCAATTCCGTTAGACCTGATCTAACTGTGTCAGTTGTTGAAGTCCATCTGCTGAAGTCGGTACGAACACCTCCATCGGTAGATAACTGCTGACCGACTAACTCGGCGAACATACCCAGAGAAGATATTATTAAAACAGAAAAGAGAAAACGTTTAGTCTGCTATCAACTTTGAACCAAACAGATAATGAAGGTTCGGCTTACAGATCGAAAAAATTACCAGAGCAGATTAAACCCTGAATTCAACCAGGAATGGTTTTTAATCGGCTCGACCACATCGAAATGTGATGGATCAATGATAAGTTATGTAGAACGAGAATTTTGGGGTTTTTGAGGCAAGACTTGTTCGCCTTGAGTGACGTTTATTAATCTATAGGAAGAGTGGTTCTTGTCTCATTTACTGATGTTAAAAACAACTTACCACAATTTTCTATCCGGTAACCTAATTATATCCAAAAAGCAGAATGATTACTCCTGCAACCTAGTTCTGTGTTTATCAGTTTACTTGTTCATGCAGAACCAGACATGACCAGATGTTTATATGAACTGGTGCTTGATCGTTATTCAGACTGGTTTAATTGTGAAATAGTGAACTCAGTGGACAGTGCAGCACACTGATACCTCGTTGAATCAATTTGCTTTATCACTGAGGCAAATACATTTTCCTTAATCCGTCTGGTTAGGATCACTCACTTGGGTGGGTAGTGAGGCGCTTTATCGCGACCCAGATTCACTTTTGTACTCGTATCAACCAGATCAGTAAGCCTACAATCTGTAACTTTATGCTTTGCTACCACACTCACCCATTTTTCACTAACCGACCGAAATCAAGGACCTATTTTCGGAAGAGGTTGACCTAAAACTCTACCTGCATGCAAAATGTGCAAACGACTGTGAATTGTATTCACAGTGTATCTACTGAATCTCTTATCAGATATCAGTATTGGATAAGATGTTCAGAAAAATAACTAGATTATGTGATTTTAACTTGCCTGAAGCTTCCCATTTGTGAAGTCAACAACTGAATTTAAAAAGACTGTCTGTTAAAGAAACGATCGCGCAATCTGAGTATTGTTCACAAGCAAAGGTGATGGACTGTTAAATATAGTTGGTTGATTATGCGTATTGTGATGCCAGTGGCAAAGTGATCAACACGGCAGGCTCAAGAGACTATTGGTTGGAGTTTGATTCCCCGTGGTGACAAGGATATATGATATTGATGAGCTTTCCATCGGTAAAGATCAACCAGAATGTCTGTGTAAATGAGAAAGCTTTGATCAAATGTTAGAGTAGTTCACACTGCGCCAACCAAGTATGTAGCTATCTCTAGGGAATTAAGAATCATCGCTTAAATGACCCATCCAACTGACCTTGATTTGTCTGATCTTATAGGTTAACCTGATTAGTGGTTCCCATGTAAAACTGTAACGTGAAAGATGACAAACCGCTGGCGAAGAAGCCACACCGTTTCCCATAAAATAAGTCATGAAGTAAGTGAGATAGTTGGTAAGCAAAGTTTGCACTCTTATTGGTGGGCAGCTGACATGAATTTTGAAATATGTTACGTATGAATATTTCTTGCCAGCCACTTCTACTAGGCAGACCGAGACGCAAAACATAAGTGTGAAACATTTGGGATACACTTTCTGAAGCAAGATGAGACGATCAACTTGAAGTACACCCTACTACTACAGATATGTCGACATTTCAATTTCAAACGCGATAATGTGAACCAACACTAACCCCCACGTCAAATGTGTACGTGTGTATAATTTAACATCCCTATTTGTGACTATTGTTTCTGAAATATTACGTCAATATAATAACTATGAGTATAACTCATCTTTAGGCTGTTTGTTAGCAACTTATAATCGACTTCCCAGAAACGCCCTATCGATCAAAACGGTTAAGACTTTCTACTTATTCACTCTGATAACTAGTTCTAATCTTGTTTTAAAACAATTGGGATCGTTAAATTATCGTTACGTGTCACTGGACCTCTTCCTAGATGATCATACAATGAACTTTCAGCTGAAACACTGACCTGAAGGAACGTTCCCAATGAAATTGTCCAGAAAGGCTTCCAAGTGGTTTTATCTTCAATCGTTTGAAAGTTTAATGGTGGTTCAGGTTCTCCACTATTACTCAGCTTTCCTAAGGTTAGTATGAAATATTTTATGGTGAAATGTTTTCACGTAATCAATAGTTCGATGTTCGCGAAATTTTTTATAAACTGTTACTACCGATAATGTCACTTATTCCAGTGAGTACATACCGGAAGTATGCGGCCAAGATCTCGAGAAGAATTCTTTTAAACAATGACTGACTAACTGGTCTACCTTAATGAAAAAAACCGGCCGTCAGCTGACGTGAGTCTAAGCCTTAGCAACTAAATCCCAGACTTGTGACGATTAGTCGTGTGCAATTTATTAATGTTGTCAGCTGAAAAGTCGAATTGGTTGACAGTCAGCCAAAATAACAGAGAGAGAGACTGATTAGTTTAGGTTGTTCAACAAGTTTTGTTGTTGGCGTTGTGCTCTGTACTACATTCTGGCTAATAGAACTGGCTGAATGATCATGTGTTGCTCATGTAATCAGCTGTGTGGATGGTAGTGTGAAGGTTAGACCTTGGGTTGAAGGTCAGCATTTTAATGACGTTCAGTCTGATTGTTGAAATGTAGCATCTGTCGAAAGTGGAATCCTTACTCAACTCCCGCTGTCACTGAGTATTCTACAACAACCACTCAAAGGGTGAAACTATCTACACGTTTTTGTGTACCAAAATTAAATTAATTAACCGACCATCAGCCTAAATTTTGTGCATTTCATTCACTCTCAGTTTGACTGTAACCTGGGCACGGAATCATTGCGCGGTGTATCTGGTATGCTAATAGCCCCACCACTTCCATCAAGAATGATGCAAAACGGTTGATTGGATAAGGTCTCCTGCTCACCTAGTCGACTGATATTAGTCTGACGATCGAATGACGACATATAAGACAAGCTTAAGTACATTGGCCAAAAAGAAAACCAGGTCTACTCAACTAGCATACCAGCATTCTGGCCGAGAGAGACATTAATATTTAACCTGAACGTGTGCAGAAAATCACGCATAAACAGTGGACATGGGGTAGACCACCGTTTGGTTCGAATGAAAAGTGTTGTCGTGATAGATGCTAGACTCAAGTCCACTGACAATTCAGCTGCCAAGCGAATCCGATTTCAGGGCTAGGTTTCTATCGGAATGTTTCAAAATAGACATTGCTGTTCGTAAGCGTGCCGAAAAAATTGACAGATATTCTGAGAACCGAACATGGTGTACAGTTTGTCAACTGACATAGGAGAGTTAGTGCCAAGGGACACAAACACGGGCGAACGTTAACACAAATAAAATGAACACGTGTTCGAATGAGTCTAGCAGACTACTGATTGAAGCGACCGAGCAGTTGATTCGGGTACATCTAACACTGAATGTCCATACTGGTTGCAAGGGGTCACGGGATCCCACTGGTGCACATTGCGTAAAAGGGCTCTGTGAGTGGATGAGGTCGGTTCCACTGTTTATTTCTGGTTTGAGACAAGAGCTCAATTTGGCACGCTTGTGAAAGCTGTACACAAGGGTGTATTATGGTCAGGTTGTTCCCAAACACTTCCTGACTTTTTAATTAAGTCATATAAGTTACGTAATGTTTGTAGTTTGGATAATTATGTCGTACGTTTTACTTACATGACAGCTTGATTAGCATAAAATGTACGAATTACGATTCACAGGGTCAAACTGCATATCTGTCAACAAAAATTGCTCCGCATAATCAACGAACTGAACTCGAGAATATCTTCACCCTCTATTACCTGAAATGAGACAAACGCAAGAAAATTGTGTTTTACCCCTATACTTTTGAGATGTAAGGCATATTTAACTGAACAGGTTGAGCTATTTGTACGTCTGTTATGTGACCAGACTTATTACGGTAAGCGAATCTCGGTAATGCGAACGTCAAACAGCGTTCATTTTAAACCGCCTGCTTTTGTGACAGAATGATCAGTTTACATGATGATTCAATTAGCTAGGTTTATCTTAAACGGAAACCGATGTATCGGTGTATTTATTTGCTAATCCACTTGTCCACAGTTATTAGACTCACTTGATCGTGTTCCGGTTTTTTGTCCGAATGGTCTGTTGCAACTGAAACTTGTTCATCAGTTTTCAGATCTCCAACAGACTGTGTTCTTATTTCACCCGACTCATTTCTGAGAGTTGATAATAACTGATTAGAGCTCATTGCAAACGGACTTCTGACAGCTGGTAACGACTGATTTGGCGATTCGAATGAAAGCTGTGAAAAACATATATGAAATACAGATGAGTAGTCAGGGATTTGGTTAATTTCAGGTTGAACATCACCCACAATTGATCCAAGCAGCTGTCGCACTCCCATAGACTTTCTAGTCGGCCCCTTCCGAAAAGCAAAAGCACTGGACTCGAGTTTCATTTTCATTAGAGTTCGTCAGTAGTGCATATCTTTGTCATTGCCGGGACTGGAACTTCGGCGACGTTTTTCATGAGGCAACCATGTTGACCACTGCGCCATTGACTTCACACTAAGCACGACGGAATTAGCATATGTGAACGCTCAACCACTTTCGATTGTAAGTAGTGATCTTGAACAAGAGTGAGACTCAAGTCAAGTGCTGCTGTCGCATACCCATGGACTTTCCGGTCGGCGCCTTCCTTTTGGAGGGCGCCGACCGGAAAGTCCATGGGAATGCGACAGCTGCTTGGATCAGTTGTGGGTGATGTTTTACTTGAACATATATTATTATTTGTTATAGTCTGCTGTGAATGTTTGCTGGTATGGTCTCCTGATCGCATGTTGTTGATTCGTTGAAATCTGATTATCAAAGTTCAGAATGCAACCGACCCACACTGTTTTTTCATGACATACAATGTTGTCTGTTCTCTGTTTCTTCTGCCTTAGATCTCTACAAATACCGCTAATTTGTTACAGTCGACCATTTGAGACTATAGCTTCTTTATTGGTGAACAATCTCTCTTTATTTTGCGTGAGTGACATCAATTTATCCGTTTGTAACTGATCGGTTTCTTCATAAATTGCGACTTTCTGCCTATGTTGGTTTCATCCCATTAATCATATTTTTCCGTTGGTTACAATAGAACTTTTCCTCTGGACAATCAAACGAGTCTGATCTGCCTCTGGGGCCATCACACGTTCTCTACTGACTCATCAAATTGTCCTCTTACCTAGCTAGCAGCTCTGTATCGGTTAGGTTTGGATAGACTTCGTTTCTTATTGCGTTAATGACAAAATTGTCTTTTGCTTACCGTTAATTTTATATACTTATCTTGTTTTCAGTTAGACTGTTGCTCTTTTAGACTGCGTCGATTATACTATTTGGCGTTCATCGGACAACTTGAATTATTCGATTTTCTGGTTTTGTACAGTTGAGATTTCCACGGAGAATCACAACTGAAATTCGTTACAAACATCTTGTGTGTTATTGTTCTTCTTGGGTACCAAGTCAAACTAGTGCTATTTACCTTGATTGATGTCAACCATTCGTTCCGACGTTACCTATTCATTAATCGTATTTGGTAGTGTGAACTGACCTTTTGAACTATGCTCTAACAGTTGACCCTGACGTTATACAGAATCAACATTCACGACATGTTGGATTGCATGACTGTCTGACAGATCGACACTTATAATCAGTAAGTGGTGGGACACTATTTGCCTAATTGTGAAGCAATACAGATCACTGCGAGTGTTCACAAATGCAAAACACTAACCAGATTGGATTCTTGTTTATCATCTGAAAATTCATCAATACTGACGTGTCCATCTGGATTGGTTTCTGTACCGACAGATGGTTTTCGGTTCACATCTGAATGAACCTTGTCTGATGTTGATATGTGAGGGATGTTTCCAGAAATCAGGCTTTCGTCGGTCCGTGATGGTTGACTGATTGGTTCAGGCTGCTGCTGGGACAAAAATTTGGAGAAAATAGATAGTAACCAGATCAAAATGAGCATCCTTTTGGCGACCCAGCGAAATTCAGTTTAATGAAAACATCTTTTATTCTCCGCTGTAAAATCAATGGACCAGTCGCATCTGCTACGATGTTTGAATCAACATTTCAAGAGTATAGAATACCTTTGAAATACAACAGTGACAATAGCAGAGATTGTATCAGGGTATTTCAACCGTAGATAAGAGATTATATCTGTATTTGAATCATTTTTCAAAACATTCGCTGAATTACACGTCTTACAAATTGATTGAGTGTTTTGCGTGTTTACTAGGTTCTCTTTTTCTACCAGGACTGTATGATTCCCAGAACAGACAAGCACCGTTAGAGTTAGTGACATGTGTAATTCAGTTAAATGAAAAAATATTTCCTTTAATCCTGATTTGGACGTCCACGTTGACTTATTAAAGGCCACTGTACAAATGTAGATCATCATTGAGAGTATGATCGAGGTCTGACTATAAGAAGACCTGCTAGAGATTGAACCGTGCACTCTGTCCACTTTGAGGCCAGTTCTAACCATGGAAAATGCAGATAGCCCATGTAGGTCATCAGTGTTTTTTCTGCTTCAGGTGAAATTTCTCAAAATAAACTTGAACAGAAGCGCTAGTAATCTAGTATTGTACCACATTTGTTTGGTTTAATGGAACCTGCCTCTTTCTCACACAAACACACACAAACACAACAAATGTGTAGTGTATTCTGCGGAGGCAGGTTCCACTAAACGACAGTTGTGTGTACAAAAACAACTGTTTGCCTACTTCACCACTATCATAGTGTAGTTCATGGCTTTTTCCCACATCTGCGTTATCGAAAGAATTAGTGCACGGTTTGGAATTTTTACCTTCTACTACATGTACTTAATGATAAATGGTGAAATCATTTAGAAAAATGACTGTGCTATTTCCTACCAATCATCGGTTGTGATTAGAAGAAATATTTATGTGGGTTGTTAATGAAAAACGTTTTCAATCAAACTTAATAGTCCAAGAAAATGCAGCGTAGAACATACTCGATCTGTTTTTTGTTGATTGGTTGGTTGATGATGAAATTCAGACCCCTGCCAATGATCAAATTAATATTGCGACCTAGTATCGATGAATAGATTTTGACCTGAATGATTCTAGCAATTTCCGTCCCCCGAAAAATATATTTTATTTATTGAACTGATTCTATCCGGACAGATCATTCGGGCGTTCATTACTGGCAATGATAAAATCGACGTAGAATTCGCATACTGGGCGTTCTGTTAACCACGCCATTTGTTGTTCAACCAAAATCTCTACTTATGGCATAGGTCAGATATCTGAAACTGTTATATCACATGAGGTTCTTGGATTGCTGTCAACATATACATATATGGAATGAATGTTCATATACACCACTTTTTTCAGTCTCTTTCCGTGTTATGGATTCCACGGAAATTATTCTATACGTTTGCTTATAGGACTAGAAACAACTGATGATCTTCAGCTATAGTTTGACTGAATTGGGGGTGATCTACAGTGAATGAAACTGGACAAACGCTTACTTGTGGCCACTCTATCAGAGAAAGCCTTTCAGGGAGCACTGGATGGATTTCATAAGAATTCGTCGACTCACTTTCAGTTGGTCATTTGGTATATCTGAACCAAGTGCTCATCACACTTGGAATCTGAATAATTAACTGTTCACGGTTTGGAACGTTGTCCGTTCAATACCGTCTGAGATGTCAAGAATTGGTCTATAAAAACCATATTTGAAAGTGTCCATTAGTAGCCTCGTATCAACAGTTCCTTCGACTAAATTTCCTCTCAATCCGAATCAATTTCGCTGCATTTACCGAATAAGAGAAGCTGGTTTTCATTCGTTTCCTATACGACCGACGCTCATCTACGGCCGTCCGGATAGTTTGCAGCTTTTATTCGAGAGACAAAAGTCTAATCCCATCCAAGGATCCGCCTTTCATACGAGCGTACGTGTTTGCACGTATTATGGCTTGTATCCTCATGGTTAAGCTTCAGGTCGTGCACATTCACATGGGTGTATAGCGTGGATCGGTGGTTGTTTGCACACTTGTGTCCTGACTTCAGTTAAACACAGGTCTCTTGCGTACCTGTGATTTGTGGTCTAGTTTGAATAACTCACGTAACCTTTGAACCTAGGCACACATACTCGTTCCGATTGTCACTTTGTGCTCCAACCTTCATTCAAAACTGCTGGCTTAGAATTGAAGGCTAAAAGGCCCTGCAACTGTTTTAGTACCAGTACCTTCCACAACTGTTCGGTAAGCAACATGTTGAAACTGCACTGTTCTAGATGCAATAAAAACAGACAAACACACAGGTGTTACCAAGGTCGATATTGCATCAGTGGTGTTGAGCAAATCACTTATAATTTCATAAATATGGACAATAGTAAAGCTTAGTCTTGGGCGGAAGTTATAAAAAGTTTAGTATTTTTCAATTCCATCCTAAGGGGAATTGTTGCACGTGACAACTTTACAAAGAGGAAGATGAGCCGGTTACCATTGCGTTTGAACCTACAAGTTCACTCCAAGTGAACATAGCACTCAACGGTTTCTGCAATCACGACTACACAAGGTGAACCATCCTTGTCGGAGTTATTGCCAACACATTTTAAAGTCAAACAGTCTATCACAACGAATGCAAACCAACAGTCTCTAAGTAGAAATTTATCTTCAAAGAAAACAATCCTATTAATCGGACTGGTCAACTTTCACACATTTCTGTCCATAAAATAAAATATTAACGCCTTGAAATGTGCCCTGATTTTATCAGTTTAGAGCTTAATTTTCGTGAAATTGTTTACGTTGATTGACCTTTCGATTATGCTATGCTCAAGGAGATATTGTTTTTTTTCTCCACAAATCTACTTTGAGTTATATGATGGAATTCATAACAAAGTCTGTTTGACAAATGCACAAGTTTCAAGCATAACAAAAATCAAAATCATTCGTGTTAGAGATTTCCCTGAAAGGAACTAAACACTATGATCAACAACCTACAACCATCTGACCAAATGTATCCAACTTCCGGTTACGAACTGAAATGTTGTCCATTTAACCTTGCTGGTAACGAAAGTATTCGTCTATTACCAGATTCATTTCGGATCATTTGCACAGATGCTACCTGATTTACTACTTGTACAAGACCAAACAGTTGGATGGGTTTACACTCGATCGTCATATGACACCTATGTTCATATATGCCCAACTGCACAACATAAACTCGACCCATTATCTTGCTAAACAATCACCGTACAAAAGAAATCGCTCATGTGTGTATCAGCTGGATCAGAAACAGTTGGCACGCAAGTGGACATTGTTCCAGAAAATGCTTCACTGTACCCTATTGAGATGCTGCGAAGTAATCTAGTCAGGATAACATTCTATGAATATTGCATGACATTATTGGAATTCAACGGAGAAGCTATTTCTTAGATAAGACTTCCTCCAAACGTAACGGTTCACGTGAAAAAATGTTGTCGATTTTTGTAAGTGCTTACAAGTACGAAAACCTTGACTCAATAATGAAGTACACGTAATGCAGATTACGAAAGCACATGACTGTTGCTCATTTGGGTGGTGATCAGTATTTGGCCTCATCTGGAGAATCAGTCAACACTGAGTGAGTTTCACGTGATAAACGGCATCAACCGCTAAATCAATTTGATCTGTGCAGAACTTTACGCCTTCAGAGGTAGTTCACTGAAATAAGTATATTACTTCCCCTGTTGATTCTATTTGTTAGCTATAAATGAACGCTTCCGACTGTCCACTTACTGACGTGATACTGGACCGCCGTCCAGAAGATGGTTGACGACCACTAAACCAACAGAAGTGCGACTGAGTCATACCTCACATTGATCAGACAAAACAATGTTCGGTTCGGGTTGTTAGTTCGGTTTGCCTCTAGCCGCAAGCACTAAGAAAGACATCAGTTGACATTTTTAGTCAACCTCTTCGAAAAGAGGAATTGGATTCGTCTCCGGTTCTTTAAGCTCAACAACGATCCACATCTGTTCCGAAACTAAAAGAGGTACTTCGAGTCATGTGCTTCTGAGGTGCGTTTGGTGATCACTGTTCCCATGAGCACACGATGGCTATTACTGAACTGTGACATACAGTTATTTGATGACGTTGAATTTGTCTGCTGCCCAAACTGTGAGGTAGCATAAGTACCAAACTACAATCTTAGGTCAGAAATTCTCAATGAAATTTATATTACGGAATACGTTGGAATTGTTTCCAAATATCCTAGACTAACGATAAGTAATCAAGAATGTCGGTTGGTTCAAGCTGAACAACACTCATTTTTGTTGACCGTTTTCCACGGTAAGGCAGACGTCTACTTAGGTTTAAGCGACGTTTCATTGTGATCCTAGATTTTCCGGATTTTCGCTGTTTTTCATTGGGTAGAGGTTTTTCACATCTTCTTTAGGTGACTGAGTCGATTCACCATCTGACTGTAATGATCCACGTTGGATGCCACGTAGCACAAACGAATCTCCAATATGATAGCAAATTCTATGACATCGTAGGCAATGCATGATGATTACAGTTCATTCATTACTAATCCAAGTTCTGACTACAAAACTTCTGTAACAACAGGCTTGAGGCAGAAATAACAGAGCTGTGAATTCTTTCGATGAGAGTGGTACACAACGTATTTTGGCTGTTTGCGTTGTTGATATGGTAGCCATCGACAAAAGCAGACGCATAGTTGGTTCCACGGCACCAAAAAGAACTTCGTCAACGTATCAAACACGATAATATTGAGATTACACGTGGGCGGGTGGAATTTATAAACCGACAAATGTTACTGATAAATAGTAGGAAGCTTTTGTTGATATGAAGTGAAAATTGGTCACAATTGTCACTGTTGTACTAATAATGAGATCCAGCGAATGCTTGTGTTTTTGTAAATGGAGTTAGCTGGGGGGGTCAGTGAGAATTCGAAAGCTGACTGTACCAATAATCATATGACAGTAAGTCTGCAGGTCACAGCTAGACAAGTACTGAATCGTTTTATGGCAGAATTGTAGTTTCCAGATTCCCACAGAATTCATAAGAAGTCAGTTATGCGAACAACTGTTTTCGGTAATTCTCATCGGGCTTTTACAATTACATAGGGTACGTGCGTTTTATATATGAAAAATTAGAGCAAATCAAATAGGGCATTCGAATCATAGACATGGAACGGATCACAGTCTACTGGAGGGGGGTGGGAGTGTTAGTGAATGTGTGGCATTATCACTCACACATTCACCACACATTCACTAACACTCCCACCCCCCTCCAGTAGACTGTGATCCACCCCATGTCTATAATTCGAATGACCTATTTGATTTGCTCTAATTTTTCATATATAAACGCACGTACCCTATGTAATTGTAAAAGCCTGATGAGAATTACCGAAAACACCTGTTCGCATAACTGACTTCTTAAGAATTGTAGTTTGCTGAATGCTCGTCCAATAGCATCCTATGGCGGTAATTTATGTCGTCTCTAATGAGGGGTTGAAAGAGATTTTACTGGCGAAATCCACATTAATATATCAACATCTCCAATTTAGAAGTGAACACAACTCACCAGGCAGATACATAAACGCGACAGTTTCAAACAATAAACAAATATTTGCCATGAATTGTGTGTGCCCTTCATTTGAAAACTTTCTATATTAATTTATCTGCTGTCGTACCCTGCAATCGAATTCCTATATTATGCCTTTTTGAACCGGCCCCACATCTTAACTCGTGCCAAACACACATTCAAAGTTACGCAAGTGTTCAGTGCCACTGAGGATCATGCTAGCGTAGGCGTACGGGTGGATTAGCAGTTGGATGATTCGTGCACCTACGATCAGTATATGGGGTTGGACAACCGTATACTGCGCGGAACTATGAAACGAGTTCACTTTTGTGACGTGCATTCTGTTGTTGTGACATTTCAAAAAGTATTCTTATATAAAGCCCGGCAATTATACGTTTGTCTTCTAATACAGAGAAACGTCAGTGGTAGAAAAAGAAAATTTTAAGAGGTATACTTTAGAAATGGAAGCCCCGATTGTGCAAGTGGATATGGATGTCCGAGTAATTTAGGTCTGTTTGATGAACTTGATCCGTGTTATGTTATCTCGCCGATTTTTTCTGAGTATTCACAGTGTGACAAGTAAAAGCATTGTTCAGCAAAGTGCATGGAAATGGAAATCGTTTTTGGGTTCATCGTATTTGTCATAAGAACAAGCATGTGAACGACTGTTGCAACAATAACAACTCTAATGATGCGTACGATGTCAGGTGTATTTACCACACGAAATAAATGTACCTCAAGTTATGCTTCAATATCTAGCTTGTCACATAGGTCAACTAACTGTGATTATGAGTGGGTATTGCCCATAATGATATCAGTCAGAAAGTACCATACATCTATGGAAAAAAACGCTGTCGGACTTAGATCTAGACGTTTACTGTCAGAGTACTTACAAATAGCATACCACGGTTAGACGAATAGAACAGTTTTGGTCTTAAACAAATACTACTTAATATTGCCATGAGCAAAATAATAAACTAATGACGGATATCTTGATATTAGTTCTTGAACGAAACAGAAGTTGAATTATCCGACTCACATCTGAAGGGGTCTTTCTAAATTTGGGTCGTCATTTCTACTCTTATGTTTCACAAAAGCTGTGTACATCCTGGTGCTTCACTAAACCCCACAGTTACAGTTTGCGGGAATGCAAAAAGCGTTGCCTCTTGCACAACCCTACTCTCACCAACAACTGAAGATTACTAGCGTTCAGTGGTGGCTGTAATGTTTGGCGTAGAATAAAAGCAATTTGGATAGCACTCTCAACGTATACTTTGAAGGAGTGAATATTGCTATACCCAGCATTGACAAGTAGTTTGTTTGAGTACAGTGGCATTAAAATTAATCGGAAATAATCTGGGTAGCTTCTGTTGTTGTCGTCATTAATCTCACAAGTCCTAAAAAGGGTATTCCCTCGGTTCAACCACGTCATACGCAACAAAATGCGATTAACTTTCTTTCAAATTCCCTTGTACAAATAACGTACGTGCATTATGGAACCCGGCCACATTGATGATACTAGTGGTTTGGTAAACTTGAATTCAAAGTTCATTAGTCATATTGAACATGATCTGAGACAAACAAGAATTACGGTAGACCACATTAACTTCGACCATTCCACAGTGAAACGTGCTCATACTAGGTAGTGAAGTTTTCAACTGGCTAGAAAGTACTTCTCACTAGTCACATTCATTTTAGTACCATTCTGAAAACACCCACAGTTTGTCGCGTTCATGTTTGGTCGGACTATGACGGATTCGCTAAAAGTAAATCAGTGTTTGCATACTATTAACTCTGTGAGTAGGATGATAACAACGATTACTTCATTACATTTTGAGGCAGAAGAGTAGCCCAACTACTGCAGTGTCATTCTCTTGAAGGATATCGAGTTCAATCCGGTTTTAATAATGTCGTGAGAATGTTTAGGCAACTGAAGTTTACTGTAACCGTTGTGTCCTGCACTTGGGACTGAAAACACTTTAAATTCCTTTCCTCGGGGAAAACATGGGGGTATCGATTACATGATATTAAAAAAGTATGCAAAAGAAGTCACAGATCAATAAATGTATATTCATTTGTCTAATATTTTCATCTTTTCTTACTCTACAAAGAACAGTTTTGAACTAGACAATGGAAAGAGTTACACAGTGGCAAGAAAAGAACATATGTGTCCGGTATTATGAAAATCTAACATTAGTATGTTAATTTGAAGAGTATACCGTCATTATTGTAACATGCCAGACGTCCCTACAGTGACATGAAGCTACGAATTAAGTGAACTTATACTGCAACAGTGATCGCCCCGTTTGCAAAAAAAACGTTGCTCGAAAAAACCTTAACCAACTGTCAAAAAACATTGATAGAATGTAAAAGTTTATCTGGGTTCCCGTCAAGTTAAAACATCTGTAACGGTTTAAACTAAATGACTGGAAAATTGTGGTCGGAGAACAACACAATCATATGCTGACAGGCTGTTTTGTCCAAACTAATATTTAAGCGAATGAGCTAGGACACGGAAAATCCCAGTCATATGTGACGTGGTGGAAGGTCATTACTACGACTAAGATGAAGGATGTTCAACATGCGCCAATCAGCTAAGTTTCTGAGGTCGAATTTGGAATGCATTTCCCGCTTAGTGTCTCAACAGGAAGAAACTACTGTTTGTACATTGAGAAAAATTAGAACCCTTCTGTGGGAGACTTTGACACTGCAAAAATCGGCCATGTTGTTCATCTGGATCTTTGGCTCCAGACATGAGGGCCTTGCATGAGGGCCTTTATGTACAGAGAGCCAGTGAATGTCACTAATTGCGAACAAATTGATCAATGGTGTCCTCGAAAGTGTCCGTAGGATTAAGTCAAAAACTGGCAGCCATTTGCTAGGAATTATTTTCAATAATACATATCAGCATTTTCTAAAATAACTAAGGCTTATTACTACGAGGCTTGAGAAGAAGTGAAGGAATCGTTAGAGGATAAATATATCAACTAGTTACGTCACATTGCTTACTCTACAACGTCATGTATCTACTGGTTTTGGAGATAATCTACGAGAGAAATGTAAACAGGTTAACCTGTGATGAAATCGAAAACTGTTTTTCCGTTTGCTTTACAATGGGCACTCTTGAACCGCCAGTCCAAAGTGACCGATTACGACCTTATTTGTAGAAAGTCAGGTAGTGTGAACCGGTCCGGTTTTCCAGTCCCTACATGATGATCCAAGGCTCTTGGTTGAGTGGTTACTAGCCCATGGATCTAACGGAGTGACTGGGTCACTTTAGATCGTCAAGATAGAATGACTACTATCATCAGCACAAAAGAATGAGTCAACAGCTGCCATACTCATCGTGTCAGTGTGTATATAATTGGCGGTCCGCGCAAATTGGTAGCTGTTTTGTAGACTTCTTACACTGAACTCTGGCAAACGAACTGTAGTAGGAACAGAACCGCATATGTTTTCAGCCAAAACACGGTAGACAACATTATCCCAGCAAATGAAGACGGGACCTGAAAACTAGACTTTTCCATTCGACGTTGTTTCCATAGGTGGAATGAGTCTACTGGGTGCCCGTTTGTCTGCTGTTGAAACAGACCTTCAGCACGTTGTGTTATCTGAAATTTTTGACCGTTTTCCAAGAATTTCTTCTACTGAAAATTACGTTTACGGTGCTGCTACACTAGGTTTTTAACGCTAAGTGTGCAGAATAACGTCAGTTATTCCTGTACTGTTCCTGTCTTTTTAGGTTACATAAGTCTTCCTGGATGATATTCATCAGACTGCACAACTTCCTTGTCAGAGTGTGAGAGTGAAGTGTTACAGCTCTGAGTGCCAAGCACCATCCAGCATAATTGAAATGTGAAATATTGAGTTCCCTTATCCAGTTCATCAAGGTGACAAGAAGATAGACTTTAATAGAGGGAAACATTTAGTTTGTTCTCATCGGTTGTCTGCACAAAGCAGTTAGTTATGTAGATTCAGCCCATGACGACAAAACGGTGAAATGAACGAGTGTATCATGGATGCAATCAAGGTTGAAATTCTCATTTATCATCAAATGATAACCATAAACGAATGATGAGATAATTGCTTTAGTTCATCCAACGGGTCAATTAATGGTTATGACATTATCCTGAGAACTAGAGGGACGTAGTGTTTGTACTGAAGGTTTTCTGTGTTTATCATAACTGACTGATCTTAGGTCGAGAAGAAGAACTGTTTGGACAACATAATAATTGTGTCACGGTAAACAATTAAAATACAACGATTTTCTAGTTGGCTTCATTTGCCGGGTCTAGCCCACTGAAGTGACGTTCTTTGACATCTCTGATAACAATTTCTTTTGCATGCGATCACGTGTTGTCAAGTCAGTCAGAACACGGATTCAATCAACTTGAAAACAGAACTTTCGGCCGTAACAAGAATTCGAACTCAAACCAAATAATTGGTTCGAGGTTCATCTTAGGTTATTTATTTTCATCACTGTTAAAAATGGATACCTTTGAGTCAATCGCAACTGATCCGTTTGCATACGATTTTGAGTTGGCCAACAACACTTCACCAGTCCCCGATGTACGCAGATGCTGCGTTGCGAATCTCCGTTCAGCACTGACATCTACGATTGGAAACACGAGTAGAAAATAGGTCAATATCCATATCCTTGGAAAATAAAAATATGTCGTATGTAATGAAATGGATGAGTCGAGCAGCCGAGTTTTTCGCGAATGGATAGTTCTCGTGATTGTGTGTAATGACATCCTTTTAGTAATTATTCCATTCAGCAGGCAGCACCCGAATGTTTTGCTGTGCTAACCCCGTCTGGCTTTGGTCTGCACACAGAAATAAGCATGCGAACGCACTCCAATGCATTCGCCCACACGGACACACTGCTTGTTTGTGCGTGGACGCACACACATGCGCACAAACCGAAGCTGTGTTTCGCACCAGAAAAACTCGGCCGAGAGAGCGCGGATACAGGCAACAAGTTTGTGTGTGCGGGTTCAGCTTGCATGGATTGCGTTACACACCCCTCCAACCTCCGAAATGTATAATATGCGTCAACACTATATGGTTTGTGTGGTGGATCTAAATAATCCAACATTCACGAAATTAACACGCAGCTACGAACCTGGTATGGCGTTTCTTTTGTTGGTCCCTTCTCTCGCTTGCGTATTTATTTTTACTACTCTCTTCTTTTCAGTAGTTTAGATAATTAGAAAACCAACAGTGATCCAACAAAAGCTGTTCAACCTTTCTGTAACTTTAGCAGAGACTGGTTGACAGGTGATCCTTATCTATGTTTTTGCAGACACTAAAAGGAGCTAACAGCCTTCCGTTCCTTAAACAAACCAGATACTTATGTGGATGACAAAAACAATGAAATCTTCGTTAAAAGTCCGGGACAAATGTAGCGGACAGTGGACAACTTACAATCTTTGATGAATATTGTAACACGCTGAAGTGACCTGGCAGTCATTAGAAACAACGAACAGAATAGGTAAACAGAATTTTGGATGAGACATAAATGACGCACAGTGACTAATGGAGGATATCGGAAATTAATACTGCGATAGGCGAAGAAAAGTAAGAACTTAGCGAATTGATTGACCCAACTAAACTGGAAGTATAGTATCTCACAAGTCTTAACTGAGGGGTTATCAGTCGGAGTTAATAGACCAATTATTGTATCTCCTATTTAGATGACTTGGAAGTGTGAGTACCTCTCATTAGCCACTGTGGCTGGGCTTTCACATGCGATGATTATTCAGTCGTGTCTAATGTGAGACCAACTGCGCAATGGTTAACACGGTTGCTTCATGAATGCGTTGCCACAGTTTTAATCTCAGCCGTGCTGAAGAACTCTTACTAGAGCGAGAACCGAGTCCAGTGCTTGGTTTCGAAAGCGGCTGGATGAAGTGTCTAACTGAATGCGAAAGCTGCGATCAAATGTGAGTGCTGTTGAAACTAATATCAGAGGTATATATAAAACGACAACTTTTTACGAACAGTGAAGTTGTTTAAACAATCTACTGAATTTAACATTAGCTATCGGTTTGCGGATCATTTCTAAAAATGTTTAGTTAATTTTAAAGAAATCGAACCTGGTCGCTGCTAGAAAAACTTGGAAAATAGAACAAGACAATAAGCCCATACAAAAGTACGACAGCTAGAGTTCACTCATTTCTAACAGTCATCAGCCTGTCCAGAAGGTATCCTGGTTCGAGCCGTCGCTTACCATGCTGAACAACCACGCATTCGCTTGCAGTGTTCGATAAACTGTGACTGTCTCGTGAGATATACAACAGGTGTCGTAGAAGCCAACTTTTGGTCAAGTTACGATATAGTATATCCAGTTTTATTTCACACAAACGTTTGAATGTTGCGCCTACGATCGATATACCAAAAGCATTGCAATGGTTATGCTAGCAAAACCGCATAAGTTTGCCGTATGTCCAGCAAGGAGGGGGAAAGATCAAATGGACTGTACAAACACGTTGATAGGACAGTCAATTCGACCATGCTGTTCAACTGTTTGTGATTTAATGGCAACATTACAAGAAGTTTTGGCTTACGTTTTTAATGTGACATTTTTGTGTGGTTACCATGCAGAATTTAAAGAATGGTGAAAGTTGACTGGCTGATCGATTAAAATTGTTTGACGACATTTTGTTAACAGGTGGCTGATTTGCACCTATACTTTCTGGTAAGTGGCATCAAACCACGAGTTAGTTTGTCTAAGTGAGATGGCTTGAATGGTCCAGATTTTCTATCGAAAACTGATAAGTATTATAAGTATGTGAAGAAGCATCCAGAAAATCAATGCTTGAGCACATTCTGGCTTACTCGAATAAGCATCCCTACATCTTTTTTTTCCAAAGAAACCTCCAGCACTGTTTTTACCATCTCTTCATCAATTCTCAATAAACAGCTTGCAATCTAACGATCTTCAGCCTACTGGAATCAAGCTGTATGGAAAGGCTATCCGGGTTCCGTAGCCGGCAGAAACAGTCATACAAACTTTAGCAAACATTCATTTTTATCTTCACACGACAGTTGATAAACCACGGTTTATGAGGCATACTAAGGTAATCGTCGCCTGATTTTCGTCTACAGTTTAACTGAATATCCCATTATCATTGTTTACAATCACTCAAAGTTCGAAATGTACACTTGGACTGAAACTGACACAAGCTGTTCAAAAAATGAGACTGAGAACTACCTGATTATGCGTACTTTACAACAACGCTGTTATCCAGTATACGGAGCATACTTTTTTCATACCCCATTACAGAGTACATGTTCACCACTTCCAACTGAGGCAGTTTTAAATTACGTTAACCAAATGTTTCGGTAACCGTTTCTCCACAGGAAGTTGACAAACAACTTTATGATGACCTCGTAGCGAAAAATACGCTGGATAACGCCACGGAGAGATATTATATTCAACTTTCAAATGAGAACACACAAGATACATGAGTAAGGTGCTTTCTGGATAAAAACATGTCAACGAACGAGTTCGTTAACGCTGAAATGAGACCGTTATGTTTAACGGTATTCAAATACATGCTTTCTGCTCAAAAACAATCACAGGCAGTAGATTCTGTCAGATTCATCAGTACCGAGGAGTAAACGTTGAACAGGTCTCGGTTTTCATGCAAATATACCCCTAACTACACACCAGGTTGCCAGAAGACCTCCATGATCAAATAGTGCATTCCAGACAGCACTATAACACAAATGGAGACAATATTAAACGTGGACTGTTCTGCGTTTTGTTGATCCACCTCTGTGGTTTCTATTAAATTACCCCTGTTGCTGTTGTATGAATTAAACTTCACCCACAATCGATCGCAATTTCCGTATTCCCGTATACTTTTCAGCCATCCCCTCGGGTTTTGCTCTTATTGAAGTTCGTCAGTCATGGAATTCCGGCCGTGCGCCACCTTGCCGACTCACTAGTGATTAGCTTTGACAAGAGAAAACCTGCTGCTAAGAATTTTTTTAAAGAAAGAGGCTGGCTAGATGGTTTTTGTGACCATGAAAGTTATGATCAAATGTCAGTGATGGTCAGCTTAAAATTAACGAAATCCCCGGCAAAAAAGAAAGAATCTACGCCTTTTTGAGAATCAGTTTGAAGCCATCGTCTTCGCTTAGACTAGAAGACAGTAAAATCTTCAACGTTCTTCGGTTCTTTCTAGCTCTAAGAGTTATGAAATTCGGCTGAAACAGAAGTGAAATCAACAGATGAGAATGAACATGACCGACAGAACTGCCGTCTGTTTACCAGCAATAAAAAGACGTTTCGAAGTAATTTTCTGTTAAAAACAAGCAACCTTATTCATCGTGGTAGTCAATTAATTGTATGTGCAGTTGCCGATTTGTATATAACTAACCAGCTGAACGTAATGTGGATTAAGTTTTCTAAAGTTGCGTACTTCGTTTTAAGGTTTGTAATGGTTCACTCGATTGAAAACTGAATCAGTCGTTGTATCTCAGCGTAGAAGTGTTTATGTTTCGCTGAGCAAGCAGTAGAGAGCCGATCGATGTTCACTCCTGTAGGAAAAATTGACTCGACATTGGATCTGATATGTACATTATATATGAACTGCAATGACTTAACTTACACCCGCTGTCATTCTACCGGTATGTATTAAGGGAACCGTTGCTTACTTGTGAGCAATAAAACAATTTCCCGTTGTTGTGTGCTTCTCAGAATCTATAGTTTACGTAAGTGTGGAAGAATGTCGGTCGATCACTTAGTCACTAATTTCATTCGTTTGTACGGGCTACCTTCATTGGTTCACCTGACTCCACAAATAGCTAACCTTTTGTGTTCGAATCAAAATGCTTTTGTAACAGATCGTGCAGATCACAAAAATAGTCGATATATACCTATATATGGGAAGATGAAAGTAATGTTTTCGGTTTATTGGACGATAGCTCGTACTATGGATGAACGATCTTCACTCTGTATTTTCGAAATACTGTTATCATCCACGCGACGTTTTAGAGTGAAATCGTGTTTCAGTAATCTGTCTGTCTATTTTTCATCAGTTACCACTTGTTTCGATCAACCCACTAAGTTCGATAGAATTTTGACCAATCGGATCAACAGATGGAAGTAGTGGGGTGGGACATGTGAGGAACTTGAAGCGGATAAATTCATCATACGATGCTTATTGAGACGCTTACAACAAAAACGATTTTTTCCCTTTACTCTGGGAAAATAGTTACTGATCTAGCTTACGTCTATAATAACGACGTAGATCCAAGTTAAGGCAGGATTTTCCGTATAAAATGTGTAGACCCTATTAACATAGCTGGATAAGTTTTAATCGGATGGCGTACAGCAGGGTTTCGCTGGTTTCGTAAAAAATGTGTTTCCGTTGTGAGCCAAACTTGCTTACTGAATGTAAAAGTCATGTACAAGTTTGTTAGATCAATTTATTGTTTTTTTTCAGTTTACCCGCTTCTTCCTAAGGAAACACTGAAATCTCGTTGAATTTTGTGGTAGACCAACCAACATTTGAAACATTTTATACGCAAATGGTTTCCATTTAAGAGCTGTAAACGGGATGTGAACTAGCATTCAAACTCGTGAAACATTATATCTAAAAGATTTTTGTCTAAAATACTAAAAATAGAAAACAAACCTTTATTAACACTTCTGTACGCTTTTAATATAAATATTGTCCATAACTGTCTACATTCACTGTTTGAGCCATAGCTGCTGACAGTATTGAGAAAAACGTGGACCTCTCGAGAAGGTCAATTTACATTGTACTTAGAAAGTGTCTGAGTTATAATTCAGTCACTTAAAACGTTTACTGCACGTGTGACGTAGTCAAACAAGCAAAGATTTGTTTGCTATGCTGTTTCGCAGAATTACAGTCCGGTTTTTCTGCCTTTTTTGCTTGAAATCTTCAATGAACTCTTGAGTGAACTTCTTGGCATTGTAGGTATGTTTGATCGGGAACAGTTTTTCAGACTATGACTATAAGATGACTATCTAACAAATGACTGTGAGTAAGCTCGATGTTTGTTAGCTAGTCCATCTGTGCTGTTGAAAAGGTTGCCAGAATTTAACCCTCATCATCCAGAATGAAGAGTGCCAAAGGTACGTCCCGAATGACTGTTTTATGATCGCAGTAAGTTGACCACCAATTGAAAAATAACTGCTGTTTCATCGTTACCCTTTTCTGTCCCATTATTTCACATGTTAGTTTTCTGGTTTGATCGCTAGTCAGGTTGTTGGGTCCTGATTTGACCGCACTCAGTGATCGTCACTCAGTGGCCACGTGTCCTTAGTTTAACATCTCACAGTGGGAGAAAGCAGACAAATACAGTTGATCACGTGTGTAGTCAAGCTAAGAGCTCAATAATCGTAGGAAGCCAATGTTGTTGGTCGTAAGCAAATAACCAGTCACGAGGCTGAAACGTGAGTATGAACAAAACTACTAATATCTCAGTGAAAAGCGACGAATGGTGTTCCAATAAAAACATCATGATAAGTCCTAAGACCCTGGGAGAAGTGCTTGTTCTTAACACAGGTGCCAATCCATTTTATAAGAAACCCTATGAAAAACATTCAGAAGTTCGTCCTGTTTTGTGCCTTTGAAGGGTCTGCCACGATTTATTTTGTCGGTAATGTATAAGTTAAAATCGTCTAGCGCCGACGTGAGATGTATGTAGCCCCCGCAATATTTACAGACAAAACTTCCGTTAACTGTTTGCACAAAAGTGGTTCTGTGCACATCGTCTTTTTCAGCAACTTCTGGAACCTAAACGCGTTTTGTCGATGCAACGTTGGCCCTCTAGCAAGCTGGAGTTTCTTTCAGTTTTGCCGGTTACCAGCGGGATTGACCAACATCCGGTAAGCACATTTGATGGACTCAAGATTATCAAATTCTGAAGCAAAACTGTATGAAGGTTCATTGAGAAATGCAACAGTTGTGTTCTGTACTCAACGTCACACAGACAGAACATAACGTTTTGCTGGAGCTGTTGTCATCAGAAAGTCCGAACTTGTGTTGTGTGTTCACAAATAACTGCTCCTTCGAAAGACATTACCGTGATATTTGGGATCTTGACATTTGGCTTCATATTCCGCTTAACTTGCTTCCAAATATTCAGGTATAAACACTTTCTGCATGCACTGGAAGAGACACGGCGAAGTTTGTTCGGACATAAATCGTACAGTATTAGCTTGCCAATTTTTTATTTGGAAATTTCTTGACCAAATTTTGAAATATACTTCTGGTTGACTACAATAGTAACTAAATAAAAACGTGATTGCACAGGATAAAGAAAACTGAAGAATTAGAACCGCTACTTTCACAAAATGCATCGCTTATTTCGCCAAAATTTACGAAGCAAAATTCGTCTGTTTATCCTACGTGATTAACTCAGTGTGAATGGTTGAATTTCATGCACATTTTTCTCACTTCACTGTACAAACCTCCAGTCACCAAAATCTCGTTTTATCGTGTTGACCGGAATAGAGCACATGAAGTAAAAAAAGACGCAGACCATGGACTATAAAAGTTGCTGGGATCGTTCATCACACCACTTGTCAACTATTAAATGCCTCCGTGAGTTGATATTCGTCTGTTGCATCTGTTCGATGCCAGATAAGCGTTTTATATAGCTTCATAGAGGATCGGAAATTCTTGACCATAAAACAGATGCTCAAAACTGGATAATTACCTGAAGGGAGTTTCAAGCACAATCGTGATTGTAGAAGTTTGTTGTTTAGAAATTCCTCAACAGAATCTGCAAAAGCAATCTCAGGGGTCTGTTGATCTTCACACAATAAGGTTTTGTTCTCATATTTCTGAAGAAAATGAATGGAAAATTTTCAGGTAAAGGTACCAATTCTGAAGCAAAAATGATAGCGCCAATAGCCTACTAGTGAGTAGTTAATTTTATAAACTAAAAAAATGGGCAAAAATGGCCAAAAAAGTTTGACGAGGCCAACAAGTGATCTTGTGCACTGGTAAAACGGACTAGGTGAAGTAGACTGACAACTAAAGTTCTAAACTAACCACAAGTTTAGCCGTCTATTCTTTTATTGGCCACTGAGACTGACAATAGATTTTGTGACAAATCTGATGATTTAGAAGTAACCCAACCGCCACAAACACAATCTGAATATCATCTCTTCTTGAGGAGACACCTGCCACCTGGCATCACGTTTACTTGGAATGGGGCTTACAGTGAAAAATGAATCCTTCGGGGG
>LUCH01000298.1:20316-52778 GCA_013368495.1 Paragonimus heterotremus | reverse complement strand
CAAATTCTCAAATATACTGAATCCTTGTTGATCAGCCGTCGACAGCCGGTCTTATGTGCACAAAAACAACTGACTGTAAACCTTTGTTTACCGTGTGTTTAGCCGTGAGTACCAATCACGATCCAGCCCGACTTGTACTTTTAATCGTTTCATTTAAGTCTTGTTGGTTTTGTTTTCATGCTAATCACGCGTTTACGACTGACAAGAGTGTGCGAAATGAATTCATGTCGTAATTTGTGTCTTCTGACTATTCTATTCAAAAAGTTTTTGATCGTTTGAGGATTGTGTAGATCATGCCAAATCCCAAACGCCTACTGGTCATATGCATCACGATCCGTAGATATACATATATCCTCGTAATCAATTTACTTAAGTCGGCAGTCTAATCTCATTAACACTCATCACTGTCACTGATACACTTGGGGGAAAGGCATTAACGTTTTATATGTACATCTCATTTTATGTGGCATCCATGCCACTTTCTTACTACACTTTCTGTTCAAGTATACAGCTGATGTGGTTTTCAACATTACAAGTCGCCCTTTGTTTACTTTGTCCAAACGAACCTACTGGGTGATCACAGTCCCGTAGTCAATCTCACATTACAATCTAATTCGGCCATATGTCATTCTCTTCGGTGAAACAAGCTCAACAGAGGGAACTTTCTAAAAACTGGTAATCTCTTCAGTTAACTAACGCAGTTCTACTTCGACATCTTTGCGTTCGATTCTTTAGCCTTATTTCAAGTATCGTCATGACTTGGTAACTGAATGTCCATCTAGTTTGCTTCACAGTTAGGAATATATCTTTCCATATCCGTCAACTAAACAGATTCCTGGCTTCACGTTAGGTTAACAATCTTTTTGTCAAGCCATGTGTGCTCCTTACTGGATTCATCTCTATTTTAGAAGGAAGAATATATTATTATCATCAATATTAATAATAATATTTTGCTGCATCACCAAAGTATGCATCATAATGGGAGTGGGTTTCTAACGGATGATGAAATGATTTTACGGAATGTACTTATTATACAGTGTATAAAAATTTGCGTTCAAACTTTCACTTGACTCAGATCGCTTGCTTAAGTCGAAAGAGTCTAAACGCACAATCACATTCTTAGCTAGATCCAAGGACAGTCTTTTATTCTGACATATCCAGTCTGGAGCTATTCATTCTCTTCTCTTCTGTTCTACAAAACTCTGTTCCTGTTATTGTAGATGCACTGCGGAAGTGAAATGGTGATCTTGTCTAATTGATACTCACATAATCATTCAACACACTATCCAGAAATACACCGTTACGTTAATGATATGAAAGTAGCTGAATAACTTGATCTTCACTGGCTGACGAAATAAAACTTTCTATCCGGAAGTGCACAAAACATGTTGTTCATCAGCAGTGAGTGTGGCTCCATTATCCCACTAACTAGTGTGATCACCATCATCATGTGTTTCATCTAATTAACTGTTCCGTTTACATTTATGGTAATTACTTTTTCTTCTGTTCTGATGTTCCGTTGATTATGTTTGCGATAGAATCACTTTGGTTCACCAATATGCTTATGTGACATGTAAAATTCGACTTGAAAGCCCAAAACATTGTCATAGGGTTTAGGAATATCGAGGTTTTGCATTCATGGCTACTATGTCAAACGTATACTCATGGTGTGTTCCATAAACCAACCCATGTTAGAGGGAATCAGTTCACAGGCCTCTCATTCAAATGAAAGACACGTCCGGGAAAAAAACAGGAGTGAATTTTCATCAAGATCGTTTGCTCCAACGGATATAAAGTTGAACAACTTTGATGATTTATCCCCGTTTTCACGGGATAGTTTTACTTTATTTCTGTGTTGTTAGGTGACCCTCAAAAAATGAAGGTTATCGTAAACAAAATCTGAAACAGACAAAGCAGCTGGATACATTCAATAATGCAAAGCCAACAGGAAAGTTCTATATTCACTGCTCACCTATCCAACGGTACATAAAGAGAACGATGTGTGATTCTCAAACAGTGTGGTAACGACTCAAATCGTCCGAGTAGGAACATGGCGATGAAACATTTCTTTTTGAATAAGGTACTTTATGTCAACCAAAGCATTTTCATTATCCATATACCACTTATAATTGCCAGTTACCTCAAGAATTCCACAAGTATTACCTCTTAATTTCTATAAAAGATGCACTTTCACACAGATCTGAAAGTAGCAACAACAAACAGAAGACTTTACACACTTGTTTGTGAGATACGTACTTTAAATCGATCGTCATGGAGTGGACCTCCAGACAGCAAAAACAACCAGTCGTTCTCCGGTAGGCTGGTCACCAAGCGGTATTTGTGACTTGCTTCCAATTCGGACATTTGTCTGTAAGTAATGTTGTACACGAGCTGTGATTTTTTGGTGCAGCCGGTCAATACTTTCACACTGTGGTTAGTCAACTGAAATTGGAATTGAACAAAAAAGACTAGATTAACCTCCTGAAGTAATCTGGCATCTAACTAACGAACAGGTAGTTCGGCAATTTTGTTAAACAAGAATGTAACTGTAATACATGGTTCTGATCACGAAAGTTTTAATCGAATACGGACAGTATTCTGTGTATTTTCGTCAGAATGCTTAACTACTCATCAGTACACAAAGTAGTATGTTACGACACCAACTAATTGATCTCCAAGGCAAATGCTGTGTGCTCAACGGATCGCTGAGAATAGTGTTCTGAGTAGTAGGCTTCTCGCCGAATTCCATCCGCTTTCATAATGCTTCTGTTGTAGAAAAACAGCCGAACTACTTTTCATGAAAATACATGAGACGAAGAAAGTAAATAACTCATTCGAGGTCTTCGTGGAGCAACACGTCAGACATTCTGATCACGCACGGACACTTAGAGAATTTCACTCAGAGAGACTAGTTACAACTGGACGAATATCATGGTTTGGGGATTTGACAGACGGCCTGGAAAATGATAACTGTCATCGAAAAAAATGAAATCTAGTTAGCCGCAATGTCGACACGAACACTGTTTGATCACACAGAAGTAGGTCGTAGCTTTTAATGTCCAAATAATCGCTCATATGAAGATTGCGTTTACAGTACTTCGTCAGGAATGACAATCCGTCGGTCATCACCAGTGGTCTAGAAAATCCCCTTACTTGGTTAAAACCACCATCGTCTACATAATCTACAACCTGTGTATGGTCCTATTGACTTATCCTGATCAAAACAATCGGATGATTCTTGTCAACTTATCAAACTCCAATTAGTGGTCATGCACAGTGAACCAACCAACAGAGCAGGACAACACTCTGGGCATCGAATGCTGACACACGCGCACATTTGTAACTGGACCATCTAGGTCGTCACCGACGATCACGTCAACCTGAGTGTGCTGCTAATCACTGTCTGACCGTTCATCCCATCGGGGGTTCAACAAAATATTAACTCAACATTGAACACCATCCACGCTTGATCGCACGACCGGCATGAACGAATAATCAAATCCAAACGCTCAACCACAACCTCATATGAAGACAGTAACCTCAGCCCAACTGAGAAGTCCTGCTCACGGGGTTATCAGCTAGACGGAACTGTGATTCTGTTCATTCTCCTTTCGAAATGAAAGAGTAGGCTGAACACTATTCATACAAGGTTGTGGTTGGACGATTAGATATGATTGTTCTGTCACACCTGCTGTCAGGTTGCTGGTGTTGTGGTTAACAAGCTAGTCTCATAAGCACGAGAGTCAGAGTGCGTACTCCGATCCGGAGAAGAATATGCACTAGTGATGAGCTCTAATAAGTGCGAAACTTGAGTCTAGTACTTCCTTTTGAAATGGGCTTACTGACAGGCTTATGTGAATGCGATGGTTGCGATCAGGTGTGGGTAGTGTTCAACTTTGAAGAAATTTAACTGTAAGAAAGAGATGATATTAACAAACGAAGCCAATTGGCACGACGAAAGGGGGTCGATTTAACTCCAAACTTATGATTATAATGAGAATAACGGCTACCAAACTCACGTGATAATACTCCCTGGAAGAAAATGTAACAGAGAAAACAGACACCTCTGGAATATTGTATTTAAGTTTATTGTAGACTGTTTATAGTTAACGACATAAAAACCGGAGTCTATTGCGTCGTTAGGTAAACCGAGGAATCTGTACTTCCGTCGTGTTTTAGCAGGGTGTGGAATAACATTCGTACTACCCTCCTTTAACCACATACTCCATAGCGATAGACGAAGAATGTTGGACACATTAGTACTGATCGTTATGCAAAGTGCAACCGATAAGACTCTGTCTACCGATTTGATTGCAACAAACTTCTGGGAACCGACACGTACATGGCTTACACATGGACATCACTACTAGTCACCTGGTTGACCTATCGCACACGTTTTCTGACGAGTTCTGATTAATCCCATGCAAAGGGCTTGAGTATCTTTAACTAAACTTTATCTGTACCCATTCAATTATAGATATTCTAATCAAACTTGTGCCTTGAACTTCTGAGCATTCTTGACTCACCTGTTGAACTTTGACCCGAATGAGAGGACAGTTGAATCAACATTAAAAGACTTGAATACACGCAGATAGACTGGGTTGCTATAGCTAATCAGTCAGATCCAATTCTGGTCAACATTTTATAAATGATTGGACTCCAGGTTCCATATAACATTATCAAAGTATTACTATGCAAACAATGTGCTGATTAGTTTTCATATGTTTATGATGTTTAACACTTTGATATGTATTTCAACTAGCTTAGCAAGCTGTCATTTCAACTCGTCGTTGCCGTGTGCAGTCAGATTGAACAACAGTTGAACTTTTCATGGATGAACCCATTGCTACAAGTGTGGAAGATAAGTTGCAATGTTCACTTCATTGCAGATCAACGTGGAGTGATCAGCTACTTCAATCTCCCAGTTTTGTTCCGATTGCATACGAACGTGGTTTGGTCAAAACCCTACCTCATAGAGTCCAGTGCATTTTTTATCTCTGTTAAGCTGTAAGATACCAAGGAAAACTTTAACAGCAAATAATGAATACTTTAAGAAGTTCACTGAGGCTAAAACGCAATAAATGAGAGTAATATAGCGGTTCAGATGACTCACAGGAAGCAACTACTTCCCGCTTTGCGATTCAAGAGGTTTCATCTAGCGAACGTTGTTAAGCAGTTTAAAATCTGCTCTAACTAATGTGCTTTCGATGGAGCAGCTGATATCACTTAAAACTAGTTCTACACATTCGTGTACACAGTTTTTTTGACTGTTCCATTTCCAGCTTCGATTACCAGTCCACATGAAGTGATGTTGACGTTTGTATGGAGAAAACAGATCTACAACTATCACAGCCAGTAAGAAAGAAAGTCTCAGAATGGATTAAACAATACGCTTGTGCTGGTGAATGAGCTAATCGAGGCCCGCACCACTCAGTGCTAGAAACATAGCGACAACAGGTCATCACATCACGCACCTGAAATCAGGAGTTATCGGCCCCCAGTCAAGATACGTTGATCTAAACTCACTAGCCGGCGTTGTCTCGAGGAAGCTAGATGAAGAACTCCATCTGATTTCTGATGGTGAGCAAAGGAGTTTCCTGATTGCACGTACATACTACTTGGTGTAAATATCTGCGCGTCCACTATCTCCATTTGTTAAATGTACATAATCTGTGTTTTACGCTTACTGCTGATGACGACACAATAACATGTCACGGCGTATGTCGTCCTTAGACCGTGATACCTTACTTACTTTTACCGTTCTTTATCGTTGCGATCGATAGTTATACCCTTGAAAATGCTATATTCAACTTAAGATTAAATAACTCTGCTTTATGGTCGCCTCATTGTCCGTCTTTTCAACTCTCTATCTGTTAGCCAGTCATTTGGCCATGCAAGCAAGCTATCTGCTTGTTTGACTGCCTGCTTGTTTCTCTAACTATCAGGCTGGGTATCTATCTTTCTCATATAAACTGAACATCGCCCACAAATGATCGCAACTGTCGCACTCCCATAGACTATCCAGTCGGCCCCTTTCGAACAGCAGAAGCATTAGACTTGAGTTTCGCTCTAACTAAAGCTCGCCAGTAGTGGATATCATCACCACTGCCGGGACTAGAACCACGGCGACGCTGTTCATGAGCAGGCAACCGTGTTTACCACTGTGCCACTGACCTTACATTAGACATGACCGAATTATCATCGCACTCAACCACTTTCGCTCGTGAGTAGTGATCAGGTTGACCGATCGCCTCAAGAGGAGACACAGTTACTGTCTTTTAACTCCAATCGATTACCCCTTGACTAGGACTTCTCTTCAAGTTGAGATCACAGAAATCGACGACTTGTTGGGCGCTACTTTGATTAATGAGGTTGTCTGTTGTTCTGGAAACAACACAAGACCCACACCTAGAATAACAGTACTTAATGAAAACGAGGCAAAAGCCCAACCAACTGATCAGAAAAAAATGGTGTAACGAACCGGAAACGAGCTTGTTCGCCACACCTTTTTTCTAATGACTACTCTGGAGAATTTTAACCATTCAGTGGGATTGTTAGTTTGAATTAACAGTTTCCCAACTGAGTTTAAATGATGCTGGCAGATCAGTATTGTACACGCTGATCACACAAAATTGGTCAGGATTTCAATTTCCGTAGTGGGCAAAATGAATAGAGCAGAGAAAATTTAATTATAATGGTAACCGAGGTTATGCACAGTTTATTCTCCGGGGACTCTTTATCACCGAAAACTGCAACTGTAGTCCACGCCTCTCACTTACCTCGACTATCAGCATAAGTGGGGCCAGCTTGCGAATGTGTCTGTGCTTCGGCAATGGTACGACAACCAACCCAGTGGAGCGCACAATGCCACCGGTGGTGTGTGCAAACTCATTATGTCGATCAGGTAGGGCACGGTAAAGTTCTGAATGATGAATCCACAATTCCATCTCCTCACCTATTTCGCCCCACTGATTCAAACCGATAGCAAACCGGAGTCGGCTGATTTTATCCACGCGAGAAAACAATAGGCTACGTCCTGGATAGAGTCGAGGAAATGGGACCAAATGGAGGAACATGCTTGTGGGTAGCTGGGAAATCAATTCAGTGGGAATCCCTGGGATAAGAATAGTAGCAGGCATAGGTTTTGGTTCTCGAATAACCAGTCGAGCAGATCTGTTGAATGTAGTTGGACAGTTGGCCGTGTTCGTACGAGGAAACCATGGTACATCCAGAGTGATGGTGTGTGTGAGCAGGAGTGCCAAATCCACAGAAATGTTTGCTGATACGTTGAAAGATAAATTGTGATAGTGAATTAGAATAAGGAGCCAACAAAATACACTTGTCTGAATTAACACCCTGTGTTGACGGGCTGGATGGAAAAGCAGCCATATGGAGATGAAATTACAGTGGTTGGATGATTGGGCTCATTTCCGACGGTTTTGAATTGTACACACCAGTCCAAAATGATTAATGCCTACTCAAGTAAACCGTGAATTGGAAAGTGTGTACCCATTTGTCTGAACTCTCGATAGTACATAAACAGTATCAAAGTACTTGTGGTAAGCGAACTACAGCTCTAAGCAACCAAGCATGCAGTTACCCTGCGGGCAACCATGAAACTACCAAAACCCCGAACGAAGCTATCAACTGGTAATGTTATTTTTGCAGGTTACTACTTCGAATACGGTTTGTCTATAAAATCACGTTTTCCAAAAATAAAGTTCATTACTGCTGTGACTCATTTCAGGTTTTAACTTGACCGTTCAGCTTACAGTTAAGCAACAGTTCACCGCAAAGATGTTTCAACAGCAATAACACACAACCATGACTTACATAGGCCTGACTGTAGGTGAAAAACTAAGCGGGCAACTTATCAAACAGGACAGCACAAACTCTAAAGCTTGTATCATACACAGAGAAAAAATTTGTTTCAGGCTTTCTTCAGTTCATTAACTAGTTAAAGCCAGGATGATTCTGGTCAATTAGTACTATGTGTAACACGAACTGTTGTAGAGACTGATGCGCATGCCACAGTAGCAGCAATGGAAAAAAAAGGAAATGTATAGCAAAACGAATTAATCTGAAGCACAAGGATTTTCAACATTGGTGCCAATGGCTCCTATTTCTCGGTATGATAGACAACTACCTTAATTAAGGGCGCTCACTGACTTCCTGTTACCATTCAAAGACCTAGGAAAATCCCAGTAAAACACACGTGAACGTCAGCACTTCCATGCCTCGTATCAACTGTACGCAGACAAAGCATGGCATACAAACATTGACTTGACATTCGTAAGACACGACTAAGTTAATCAAGCCGGTGAAACAAGACTCGCGTGTTCTGTGTGGTGCAGAGTTTGGCAACCATGAATTCAAGTCGGCGAACTTCGTCACCGCTGAAACGATGTTTCCAACAGGCGTAGGCTGTTTCCCAAAGTGAAGGTTGAAGGTAGCATACGTTTCACGAATAAACCAGGTTTTACATCCCCACGAGAAGATTGTTAGTAGGGTAAAGTTAACCCCCCGGTCGTTCACACGATAACTTAACTCATCCCGATAAAACATAAGACTTTGGCAAGAATCAGTCAAACTAAACAATTCATGGTCTCATCAAATCTTTCACTTACCGTAATATCAGTAGATTTTGATGAGGTTTGACGGTCCGTGTATCTCAGTAATCTGATGCACCAAACTAAGCTGTGTGGTAATAACACTGACAGAATTACTCACGTCAAGCAAGCCAGTAGGTAGAGGACTGACAAACCACAGATTCCTGGTTCTTCAGGTTTACTGATGGAAGTAGGTTGACAACTTTTTCCGGAAAAACTGTTATACTTTTATTCACCCGTTGCCTTGGCTTTTGAGCCAAAGGTTTTGACTGACAACCCTAGTCGTTCTCTTGTCTAGGTCTAGACCTCCTGGCATTATCTCAGCTCACACACAACCGCGAATAATCACAAGAGCAGCACTTCCATACTGCATCGGCCGTCCCGCAGTATAAATTGAGTCGCCCTATTTGCTGTTTGCAGCAGGATGGATAGGCGGAAACATACTACTGTTTACTCCCCCCATCAAATTTAACTCTCAGGCCCCTCCCAACCTCCACTTCTGATAATTGCTCTACAGATCCCACAACAGATGTAGCTAACCGTGGTAACACTGAGCCGGTAAGTTCCGTCTCTCGACGTTTAGTTTTAGGCCTCCCTCGTCCCTTGCTTAGACGCAGAATGCGAATTAATATAGGTGCCTTCAACGTTCGCACTCTAAAACAGATAGGTCGACAGCCATTCTCACACGGACGTTCAAATCGTTGAATGTGAATGTCTGCTGTATTTCAGGGACCAGAATCCAGGATAATAATTGACGTATCGAACCAACATCACCCCCACCCTTTGCTCGATTATGAGCATACACAAAGAGTGACTTCGCGGTTGTCGCTGCCGGTAAGGATTGAGTAGGTGTGGTCTTTGGTATAACGGCAACAACCACACTGGTAGTCCGGATTCCCGTTAGCATCACACTGTATGACGTACGCTTGACAGGTTCTGTTGAGGCCAGGTTTAGACGCCAGAAATCATTTCACTGGGTGTGCTTATGCTTCATATGATTGAAGTAACGTCGGTGTCAAGGATGCTTCTCATTCGAATCTGGCCGCTTCTTTTGGGTTGACACGTAGTTTCGATATAACCACCCTGGATGGAAATATGAGCATCTGAGTCGTCCGTCTTGGTGAAGCCGAGTCTTGTTTGGGTGGCATATTTGGGATAGCATCACATCGCTCAGACAGTAGTGGGTGGTTGCGGAGACTGTGCGCCGAAAACATGCTATTTTTAGCGAGTCAGACCAAGCTCTGGTACACTGTCATTTTCTTCTTACGTTCGCTGCGGAACGCCTCAATCGACCATAGAGACTGGCTGTTTAGAAGCTAGCCAGACCGTCTGTGAAGCATAAATAACAAACTAACCTAAAACTCAAGCCTACCAGTCAAAATCCCGAAAGTCGTAATAGTTGCTGAACCGAAATATCAAGCCATTCATAAAGCAGGTACTGTGACATGCGGCAGAATGGTTCATGGGTTAAGTAAATACTGTATCTGAGATAAATCCTTGAACTGGTTAGATACCAGATGGAACGTTCCTGCTGGCAGCTGATATAACAAGTTTGGGGAAGATATTTGTAGGAAGCTGAAGTGTAGCCAGATCGCCGATCGAAGGCTCAACCAATGAGGAAACCGCTTTCTGTTTCAAGGAACACTGAGAGACTTTGATCCTGCCCGTATTATTGGCCCAAAATGTCCGTCAGTTCGGAAGTCTCATTCTCGATAACTTCAGAAGATTAGACCGTTGAGTAAGACCCTTTTTGATTCCATTTACTTAGTCTAGTGCTTCTAGTGTGTCACCGCCACAAACTCACAAAGAGTTGGCAGACAGTACTGTCTACTACAACTGAGGCTAACCATAGCACTTCCGCTCTCAAACACAATATAGTTGGTGGTCTGGATGATGTTGTGCTAACAGTTTTCAAAGAAGGTTTGGATGAGAACGGTAAGTGGCTCAACTCAGTTGTATCAGTAGACGTGGATGACGGAGAACATCCATTTGTTCTGGGGCACTCGATAATAGTTTCCCTATTCCGAGAAGAGTTAGTGGCTTTTGTGTCAACCGTACGGAGACTCGCTTAACGCTAGTCATCACTATAATTTTGTCACCCATCATATTCTGTCGACTGACTGCAGCTGGGGAAGCAAACATTACGGAAGAACAAGCAGTTCGGGAATGTACTGAGCAAATTTTTACTGTTTGTCAAATTCTGGAGCAGTTTGATGCATACCGTTGGCCAACAGTTGTCTGATTTATCCACTGTAAAGATGCATGTGATTCAATGGACCGGTCTACATGTCTACATTCACTTAAATGCAGAGATGCACTCATCAGGTATGCAAATATACTGTCGGCATCTTATTCGCACATTTCAACCCAGATTAGGGCTACGATGAATTGTTTGACAGTCTTAGTACCAGGAACAGTTTACCTCAAGGCTGTCCAATCTCACCATTTTTGTTCAATTTCGTAACACGAGAAACAGAGGAAAAAACGTTTGGTGTTTGACAATTCTGAAATAACAGCCAATTCTAGACGCTATTTTGCTCTCCGTAAAGTATTTCAAAATGAACTGCGCGACCTTGAATTACAGAGTATTTCTGCAAGACTGTTGTGAATTAATGCTGAATAATAAGGTTGTGGACGTTGTTGACTGGTTTGTTTACTTGGGAAATTGCAAAGATGGCGGTGGAGATGTAAACAATGAAATCAAAGTTTACACTTTCAAAAGTAAAACGGTGTTGGTCAACCTAAGACATCTTCAGTGACAGACTTGCATCTATCTGTAACTTAAGTATCTTGTGTGTAGTACGATTTCGAGGGTTGTGCTACTTCCCGATGGTCGAACCTGGTCGATCAGAGTAGAAAACGTGAGCCAGCATGAGATATTCGAAGATCCATGTCTGTATCCGATCGCTTACACCAGGTGACACAACAACAGGTAACTAACGAAAGAATTAGGAAGTAGATGTTCATTATTTGTCGGGGAAGATGATGGTTCTCCGAAAACATTGTATGACAAGAAAAATAACAAAGTTCACTTGTGAATGACCTTCACCGTCTCCATGGTCATGCACTGCTCCGGTCTACATGATCCACCTAAGCCCTCGCGACAACCGTTGTTGTCATCGCCTAGACTGTACTGTTTAGACTTGTGTCTGGTCCATTTCTTTCATTCTTGCTTGTTGTTGATCACAAACCCTATAAATACGCACGAGTTTGTGACCATGCTGTCTTCGGGCTGAGCGACAGAAAGAAGCTCTGTTTGAGGGCCAGTCTTTTTCTCTGTATTCATGCAATAGCTCCGGATGGATGGGTTGGATGGAAAGTGACTAACTGACCGCGTGTTGTCCGCACTCGTTGTTCATTACCGTTATTCGTCGTGCTATTATCCGCCATTTTGTTTATCGTTATTCCGTTTCCACACCCGTAGACCGTACAACCAGTTAGAACATGTTGGCGAAAGGGTCTGGTGATTTTTTCAATTATGGTTGACGAATCCGTTGACTTGAGACGTCTTCCAGTGTAGCAGCCCAGGCTTATCGAGGTGTTCGCTGATCGGTTATCTACATCAAACTTGGCCCCACCGGTGTCGGCCGATGGGGAGCAATCAGTTGATGCTGTCGCAAACGGTATGACCGGGTTTCATTGCCATGTCCAGGATGGCTTGACGTTTGATGTCTGGTTCAGACGGTACGAGGACTTGTTCAGTGTCGATTTCGGTACATAGGACGAACCGTGGAATGCCCGTCTCCTTCTACGCAAACTCGGTACGGTTGAGCACGAGAAGTATGTCAACTTTATCCTTCCAAAGAACCCACGCGATAACTCTTCCGAGGAAACGGTTGAGACTTTGCGGTTCATCTTCGGTGATGAATTTTGCTGGTTCAACACAAGGTGCCGGTGCCGGAAACAGGCTAAGTCTGACGACGACGACTACGTCACTTATGCTGTTGTGATCAATCGTGAATGCCAGCATTTGAAGCTCAGTTAGCTTTCCGAGTATCAATTCAAATGTCTGGTTTTCGCCTGCGGTCTTCACTGTCCGGAAAACACAGACATCCGTACTCGCTTGCTGAACAAAGTTCAGTACGATCCATCAACGACTCTTCAGATGCTCATCACCGAGTGTTATCGTCAACAGAATTAATTTACCCAACCTTCAAACATGAAAAGACTTATGTGTTTAGGCCATACACTGAAGATGCTAACCAGTCATCTGTCTCAGTAAGCAAGTTTTATCGATGCCTCAGTCGACTGTTGTAAGGTGTAAAGTGGATAAATGATATTCTGGAGTCCTTTAGTAACAGGTTAACCAATGTAAGTCAGGTTCATCTCTCAGACGGTGACTTTCCTGACCTACATTGTCGATGGTTGGAGATATTAGATGAGATGGCAAACAATCGGTGTTAAGGGTACGAACATTGATGTCGGCTAGTTGAACTGTTTCTGAGGTACGTGCAAAAGTAACACGGGGCAGTGTAAACTGTGAATAAACTATCTTGTTGATAGATCCATACTTTTAATTATAACTCAATCGATTACCTGCGAGTTTTAGACACTCTGATGTTGAACGTTTAACCTTAGACACAGTTACTTTCATTAGTTATGTATTTTTCATTTTCATTATGTTTGTTTACTGGTCTGAATTTGTTCTTCTATTGGTTTGTTTGCCGGTTAAGCATCAGCGCGAACCACCAATGTATTACTGTCTGTGATCAAATTTCGTGAGTATCGTATATGCTTTTCCGTGACACATACTACTTACTAGAAGTAAGTATATCTTTGTCTATTATTTAGAGAAGACGGCAGTTATCACAGATATTTGCCCAAATCAAAATCAGTGTTTCAATTTAGTAAGTGAATAACGAAATCGAATGATTAGTTCCGTAAAAGTCCAAAAGAATTTCGTATGTGCTCATCAACTGTAACACAAGTGCGATTAAACACAGAGAAAATGAAATAAAGTTTGAACTAAAACAGTTAATCCAGAAAATGTTTTGGACTGTCATTGGGCAACAGCTTGAAGGACGGAATATCAAGATTAGCAGCTTCCCTACCTACAGGGGGTCTTGAGTGACTTCAGGATGATAGCGTTGTGATGCAGCATTGATATGGAAACCGACATGAAAATGCTTTACGTCATATCCGCCTCACAGAGTTCGAACAGTTATCATGCCTGACACATAAATTTCGATATGAAGCTTACTTTCCAGTCGAATTACTTTACATTCAATGTTGTTTTGTCTTGCTGGTATTAAATTGTATTCATAGGTTGTTATTGACGACAGCATACAAAATACAGCTATCATCTTACAATGCTAATCGTTTGACTTCTTGATTATCTAACTGGTTAACGTGAATTCAAAATTGTTTTCTGTCTTGAGTAATCAACAGTACTTTGAATTACACGCTCAAAACGTAACAGCATTTCCCTCAATTTATTTATTACGTAATATGATTTGTCCATCTAGCTTGTTTCCAAAATACTGATCCATTTCTGTCATCCTATCCTCTGTTTCATCTAGCTGATCTTTGGACATGTGAGGTATGTCCTAGTTGATGGACTGTTGTCTAAATCTTTTTCACACTGTCACGCTGTTGTAGTTAAATACAGTATATTTTAACTTCATCAATTGCAGTCCAAAAATTAGATCTTTGAACACAATAGAATGTCACCGAAATGTGAATATACAGTGAAATAATTATATCATGACAGCAACAACCTTATTCTACAGTTCAGTTAGGTGACCCCCATTTTGACGATCAGTTTACATAGCTCACGATGTCAACAGAACCATAAAGAATGTAGAAATGAAAAATAACCAAATGATTCACGTGAAATCATCTTTTGCTGGAACCCCCTAAATGTAATTGCATGAGATACGGTTATTTAGTGAAACGATACAGTCGTCCACAATTAGAAATCAGCAGAACCGCCGGTAATAAAATCAACCGGTATGAAACAATGTTTATGTATGATTTTATAGATTGACCGTGTAGTAGATTGATTCGAAACCATTCCAAGACACACCTAGATGATAAGCATAATCCGGTCACAACAAGCACACCCCATTTTACAAGACTAACTGGAATCATTGCAGGTTATTTAGGTAAGTTACTGTGACAAGAATGAACTCATAGAGAATGATCAACACGGTTTTCAGAGTCCATTTTCAAACGTATAGTATTGCATAGGTCATTTCTATCGTTCAGTTATGTGTGAATCATTTCTGTCCTTCTTACTAATCAGATGATTACCAATTTGGCAAACAGGGCAGTCTCGTGATCACCGTGGTACATACAAGACTTTCACTGTTCTCTTAGTTGTCAATGACGGTGTTTGCATTCAGCTCACATTTAGTGTAAATATCAACGGTAATGCGGTAAACTCTTGTTCATTATGTCCAACTAGTGTCGTTAGAAACCTTTTTGAACAGAATTCAGGTTTCAAAGATTGTTCGCTTGTAAAGTCTTTATGTGTCCATTTTTATCTGGTCCCGAAACAATTTACGTAAAGGTAACACTATCAGCAGGTAATCCACCAGGTAGTGTCGGTGGATATCCAACACATCCCTTGTAATCAAACAATCGTTTCCTACTGGATTTTGTTTGATTGGCTCCACAGTTGTTGTAAAGTTCATTTGATGACCCCACTGAATATACCACTATAACATGGTCATCCTGTTACGTATACAATTTCAGACAATTTATTGTTTTACTCTCCAATTAAAGAAAATATAAGAAAATCACATATCTGAACTGAAAACAGCGTAAGAAATATCGCAGATTAACCAATATTACAGTGTGATCCCTAATCCCAAATGTGAAAAAAGGCATTACATCCGAATTTCACATTTATTGTTACTTACATGTAGTGTACTTTCTTGCCACAACCGGTTCCTAACCTCCCTTTCACGTTCTAGTGAGAGACTTCTAGTAACTAACAGGACTTTGCACGGAATATGGTCAATTTGTAACATGTAAAGGTCAGGTAGAAATCGTCTATGAATACATCTCGATCTATAAATGAGGAGACCTAGCATGTGTTCTGTTAGGTCCAGTTGATGACCTTGTGTTCGTGATTTCGCAGTCAAGTTTATATCCTGGAGTTTACTTAGCCTGTTGGACAAAATTCTTTATTCCTGACAAGTGCTGGGGGGGATTGTCAGAAATTGACTGGAAAACACTCACCCTTGATGGAGTCCAAAGCTTGGTTTCGATAAGAGTGTGCACTGTCAGTAACACAGGACATGAGGAAACCTCAAACCTAGTACTTGTTTTCAAACGTGCTTGTCTGAATACAAAAAGGTGAAGCACACATGAGTTGTGTTCAATTTATACCCACAAAAATTATTGATCATTAATCAATAACCAAATGAAAATACATTCAGATGCAACTTTTACAGCAATAAATTCTGTGTTGTTTGCCAAATTAGATGAACACTTTCGAAGGACGTAAAACTTTTCAGTTTGGACAGAATCAGAGAAGACACGGAATAATTTAGGTCTTATATATGAACGTACAGAAGTATAATTTCGAATATTAAATTTAAGAGGTGTTGCGTTCACTCAAGGTTGAATTTGGCTAATCTGTGAAGAGTTGTGAATGATTATGGTCATCGTCCTGATGTAGTTAGAACGCAATTCGTATGCAACTTGTAAACTTTAATTCGGTTGTGTGCAAGTCACACACGAATTTGCAGCGCCACAAGCGAACAGATCGAAGTACTCACAAAACAGTGTTTAGGAAAACATATTTGAAGGAAATTGTTTATCGGCATTGGAAACAAATATCTTGCTATTTGTTGGGACTTTGCTACACCTTACTGCCGTTGATGACATCCTTTGTGTACTTGTTTGAATGCACCAATAAGGTTTAGAGATACACAGCATTTTCATGTTTTCAGCTTTCAAAATTTTATGAGTGACTCACCAAGCTTCTTTTCGGAGAGAGACCTGAAATGTTCAGAAACATACAAATGTGTATTTTGTAAATACACTTAGGTGTACTCATCGTAATATGCGAATTTCCTGATCGAATTGAAACCGAATTAGAACGGTGATATCTTATGCAGCATAAGTGATGTACTTCAGACAAGAATACATTCAATCCACACACAAAGTGTCTCACTTAAACAAAACTTCCTATGATACTCCTCTCAAACTGGAAACGTCTTCAACAAAACCACGTGTGTTTGTTCAGAGTAGCTTTTTTCTGATGTGCGATCAATCAACAAAACAACTTTGGTTGGTCTAACAACGCTGGTATGTCTTGACGGAATGAACTGGGCTCATTTCAATTCCTTGGACGTAGTTTGTATATAGCTCCGAAAGAATTGTTTACACAAACTCGGTTCCGGAAGCTACAATTTAACATACCCTGTAAGAGCGTGCCTTGGGTGAATTTGCTTTTTGTAGGGGGCGCATACTACTAACAAAAACTCTTTATCCACAGTTACATCTTTGTATTAATCCCGGTTCCTGCCGAATATGTCACACCAGGTCTCAAAACAGTTACCCGGAGAATCTCATAAATTGCGGTCTGATCAAATTTGGCATGACAAAACTCACCTAGGACGTTGAAAGCATAAGCCAGGTGAAGAGTTGATACTAAACTCTATGCGATCTTTAAACTGCTGATATTGGGTATGGTTAGCCGACCCGTCCGTGTTCTTGCATATTGTTTTGTTTAACTACACTACTGATGAAAAGGAAGTAGTGGACTAACTAAATTTTGTAAAAACTGTTAATTCCGCTCCCAAACAAATGCTTGCTCTGGAATCAGAAGCGTTCTACAGTACATAGGATAGCGAGTTTGTTCCTGGTGGAAATTCAAGAGGACTTTCACTGATTTGAACAAAATAAGCTTCCGAATGTAACACAACGGTAAGTGGCTTTTCTTGTATATGCAATCCATTCAGTTATATTATTTCTTTCTCTTTCAGGTAACCACATTTCCGAAGAAAGCCATGGATTTAAAGTGTAGACTTATACGGACGACTTTCAGCCATGACCTTGGGCAAATCAGTCGCATACTTCCACTGCGGTCTGGTAGGCGCAGATCATCCAGTTGAGTCTTGTTTCCGTATTGCTAGATGCAAATGGGAAGCCTGCGCTTCCCCTGCGAGGCTTACTTTGAAGTTTCGTCCTGACTGTAGTTGACGATTTGGCTTGACGTGTCCACGCCTTTGATAACCACGAATTCTAATGAATTTGTGACATTGAAGATAGTTTTCTTGTTTACTAGTCTGATGCAAGAGTTCAAGTTGTGACCAGCATTTATCCACATCTTACCTCCACGGCAAGTAGTCTATTCAGGCGGAATTTAAAACCTACTCCAAAATGCTCTACAGTCGTATTTTGGCATTATACTGTATTGTATATCAATTCGGACAACTGACATCAACGATGAGTCATTTTCCTGGTCTGCTTTATGAAACATTTCCTTACAACCGTCCGTTTAATTTGACGCCTCGCTCGTCAATTTTTGCTGTATCTGATCATACCGCTCTTCGTGTGATTTAGCAGAGATTTTTGCTAACGACTCTAACCATATAAACAGTTAATAACAAACATCTGTCCAAATGCGATAATATCCAGATTTTCCCATCTAGCCCCATTTCCGTCTTCACAAAACGTTATAATTTGTAAAGAACTGTTTCACAAAATACTTCTTATTTTTTCTCATTACTATACATTGTTTATTCAATACAAATCGCCTGATCGATTAAGTCACGTGGTACAGAACAGTCGGCACAAACTGTCAGCTTTGCTACATTCATGTCACAACTTCTGTAATCAACATCCTGTCACCAAATAAATAATTAGTGATTAATTAACAATTGATTAATTATATATGCGCACAGCTTGCAGATTTGTTCTTTTGAACGCAAATCATGTTCTATTTACTCTGGACATGTTTTTAGTTCCACTGACGAGTTTACGTTTATTTAACTAAGCCTGACTTAGAGAATTTCCCACACTGGTTATCGTCTAGGCTACGTTGCTTAACACTCTGACTTCCACAATGTGAGACAGACATTGGCAGTGTAGTAAAGTCTGGTTAGCCCAAAGTCGTACACATTTCAGGGATTATGGACTATCCAGCTGGTCAACATCGTACCAAGATGTTGACAGGCATGATCGGCAGCTGACAGCCGGTGACCAAGGTTACTCTCATAAACATGCAGTTAGTCCTGGCTCTAACAATCAACTGCATTACAATTAAGGATGTTTAGAATGCTTAGTTTTAAAGAGTGAGTCATCATAAAACATCCGGTAGCCAATACCGTTTCATTTTCTTGGTATTACTGATTACGCAATCACATTTGTGCAAATGGACTCTTACCTTGGATCGTAGACCGCGAAAGTTAAGTTGTTCGCAACTGTAATGTGGATGGAAACAGGTGATGTCAGTGGTAGGTTGATAAAAACTTTGTTTGCAACAATGTGATTAAACATCGATCGTCGTTTTTATTTCAACGCTGTTCTATTTATACTGTGACTGAAGCATGAACTATTTAAACAGTTGGTTGTCAAACTTTTGTATAGGTTCTTATTGTTTATTAATGTTGATTATTTTCAACTACTGCACTGACTATCGTTGTTTGGTTTTGAAACGAGAAAAGATCGCGATGCGTGGAATTCACAATGCGTACAGTCTTCTCAGACAGGATATAGGATTATGCTTTCTCACACTAAACTAGAAGACGTTGAATGTCCTCACTGTTCCCGCCTGACCAGGAGCAAGCAATATCGACAGCTTTATCAGTTCTGTTTCGAACCAGGTATAATTAAGTGTTCAAACTCAGTGGATTTTTTCATAAAAATATTGTAATTCCCGTTCCTTACTGCCTAATTAACTTAGCTTACTTGTCTGAAATAATTTGCACTTAATTGCTGGTGAACGTTACCGAAATATTTTTATTTCAATGGAGACCTAAATGGTGGAACATCTGGACTTCGACTGAATACAAGCCAATTAATGGAGCAGCATTTCTTCACATGTCAGTTACTCAAATAACTGGTCTATGAAGCTTCACCAAGAGCTCAAAAACTTCACATTTAGACCCAGTCATCATCCACCACTACGTATCACGTAGAATCTACTAAACGGCCCCGACATGCTTTTCAAAGTAGTTAACGTTGAAGTCCTGAACACCACAGTTAAGCGCCGTGTTGTCGACAGACATTACGACAGATTTGTTGTATCAGAAGAAACCCTACTTTGAAATCACTGACTTCTGGACGAGGCTTCATGGCTTAGCTTGCAAAATATGTTTGTTACACAGTAACGTACTGTTCCTTGTACTGGTCAATATCAAGGCAGAGCGCAGAATTTCAAAACCTTTTTCTATGTCGTCACTGTGTTACAAGCAGAATAAGGCCAGAATGCTGTACAGTTCAGTCGTTATAATCACTGAGCTCTTCGAAGATCAAGAGCTGTTAATTATCAGCCTTGGACGTTAACTGTTGCTCCGGACTCCAACGATGGTTGTGCAGTCAGACTGGTGGCGTCTTTACGACTAGAAGGAATTTCAATGGAGGCAATTATTTAGTAGACTACAGGATCAGATAATACTGACCAACTTACGTACTGCTTTCAAAGCTGCTGTAATCCAACCTCAGGCGAAACCACATGCTAATTTTTCTAGGCATCCAGTGTTGAAAGAATGCCTATTTACTGATACAGTTATACCAAACCCTGTGAGAATTCGCATGAGAGTACTGTAATGGCTCGGCTGGATAATTAGTGATACGTACCAGGCTGAAAACCGAGCCACTGACAGTTTGGTTTCTGTAGTACGCCTCCAGTTGTCATGAAAAGACAAGGTAGTAATCAACAAGCCAAACAGGTGTTCAGACTATTCGCTACAGACAAATCGTCTGCAAACGATGAAGTAATTCCTAAGGAATTAAGCTCCAGGACGATTGATTCAGTCGTAATACCTCTCTGGGATAAATCATCCTGGGAGTAATTCGCTCACGGAACAATCCACTCCTAAACATTTACTTCATGGAGTTACTAAGAAGTATTACATTATAAGACCTTGCACGTGAATTTTGTGACCCACAAAAAAACAAGTGTGAACTAGTGCGGGCAGTATCTCATTGATACTCTGAACGACATTCTGTGATACGAAATATCGCCTAGTGACGAACAGTCTGACTTTGAGTATGTTCTTTTCCGTCAAATGATTTCATCTTCAAACAAAACAGCTTCCAAAAGGGACACCGAGGATATGTGTTAAAAAGGCCATACCGGACTTCTTGGGGTCTTTCAGTAAACCGTTTTCTATTTGTTTGCATAGTAAACACACCCTCGAATGCACATTAGTGTGGTACCTTACCGAAAGTACCCGTTCCACACGTTTGGTTACAAAACTCTCAAGCAACATTATCTGGACCCGCAACTCCAACCTCTATTCTTGCATGAACTAGTTGCTTCAGAGTAACGACGTATCCGCTGGATGAATTGTTCTTTGCAAGATTAATCTAGACATGAATGAGCAGCAATGCATTGTTCGGTCGCTCCTAGTTTCATGCACAGTCTGACAAACTGTGTGCTTTAAATCTTGCTCCACTGAGTCAGCCAGACCAATAGTGGTCCACACCTAACAACTCCAAGTCTTAGTTGTTGGCTGTGTGCGCCTTCCGTTTCGATACGAATTCAATTATGGGCCTGATAAGCATGTGCGTTGTTTATGACTTGATGCTTTCAGTTGTTGCCGTGAACAGCAACCACCGCACCACTAAGTAGACTGTGTCTATTAAAAGCGATTCCGATTCGGATTTTTATGAATACCACATCGCAAAATCTGGTCGTTTTATTGAAATCTATGAAGCTGCTTAAATTTTACTTGAAACTCATTCGGAACTGCAAGGTGTCCATTTTTTAGGCTTGTGTGCAGATCCCAATTATAGTCCTGGTATCACAGATCAATCGGTGACGTGTTAGTTGAGAAGAATTTTCTATATATTTCAACCGATGCGTTGCGGAAGTTTCTAATGATCTTTGTTGAATATGCAGGAAAAAAATCAAACAAAACTAACACCGCTGGATATTTAACGAACAATCTGGTTTTGCAGGTAAATGACTGTAGACAAATAAAAATTATAACAATTCACTATGATCCCCCTTGTTTGTGAAAAAAATGTGTTGTTTTCAACGGCTTGATATGTTATACTTCAATAAGAAACCTTTCATGAAATACACAAATTTCCAAGCAACAACGTGAGAAGTTACAACTTTCAAAATGAAAACTTTTGTGGTTAATTTCAAGAGGAGATGGCACACAGAGACGTAAGTTTAACTTATGTGTACTCTTCATCAAAATGAATGCCTTGAGTTATAAGTCGCACTGAAGCGGACATTTGTTCCAGTATGACGCACATTAGGCTTACACAAAACCTTATATCTTTTTGCATTCTTTTATTGGACGTGCTGGTGTATATACACATGCACAACAACTTCTAACTGATTAGCACTTGGTTCTCCTTGTCGACCAACTTGACTTGTCTGTCTGATAATTTTCTGTACTTGTGTGTGGTTGTCCAATGAATTGGTACAGCGATCTGACAATTATACTTTCTCTGGTTGATGAGACATACCTTTCGATATGGGAACATACTGCCAACGTGAGTGGTAATGTACACTGTAAAGTTAACGGGGTGATCGTAGCACAGTGAGCTTCTCTTCCTCGAAGTTGGATGCCGGTAGGGGGCACGGACAAATGAACGAACATATGTGCAATTTACCCGAGAGCTAGACATATGGGTAGCAACGCTGCTGACATGTCACTAGATAAAAACAGCCGGTTACTTAGCCTGGGCAAGGGCGGTTTCACAGTCTTTCCCTATCTGTGGAGAACACGTGTTGACGTTCAGAAAATGCTACACAAGCCAGATAACACTGTCCTGAGGTACTTGTTCTTTGGCCAGAGGTTGTTACACATATGATCGCATGTGCGAGCGTCTAATGGGTTCCAGAAAATGAACCCTCCAGAGCAGGTGTACTCTCGTACATGTACGATGTGCGTCATCTTGGGGAACATGCCCGTTAACATCAACGTAGCTGGTGTGTTTATTTTACGTCAAGCTCAACGGTACCTGGTTCAAAATGTTTTCCTACAACTTCTGGTTACTCACATGAAATAAGTAGGTAAAATCATTTGACTAACTTTGTATGTAAGTAGTTGTGGAGATAATCGGTATCAATGAGATAATGACAAATGTAGCCAGAATTCGACCAGTAAACCGAGTCAAATAAAAACCACTGGTTTCCATTGGACTGCTTTCGCCATCAGGCATATTGTGCTGAAACGTAAAGGAAAACTGCAACGATTAACTTTTACTCTGTTAATTCTCCATGACTGTTCACCAGCATTCTTACGTACAAATGTTTGCCAATCCTGAAATTCTGCCCGAGTTTGGCTTCCGTCTTTTTGAGGGCAAATACAAATGTCTATCACGACTGAGCAAACCTCAAGTTTTAGATGACACTGTTGAGTCAATACAGATTATGGATTATGTTCAAACTAGTATATATACTTCCAGGAACAATGAGTTATCATCGATTATTACTATTTTCAAGTTGAAGGTCACTCATATTTGATCACAGCCTTAACGTTTAGATGAACTTTCCGATCAGCCTGTTTTGGGAAGAAGCACCCGAATCATGTTTCGCTTTCATCAGGGCTCATTTGTATCTCATATCTTTAACCCAAGAGGGAGCTTGATTATTCAGTCACATTTAGTATGAAATAATTGGCTCCGTGTTTAATAAGGTTGGGTTATGAGAAAGTGACGTGGTTTCGAATCCTGGTTATAACAAGGATACAAACAAGAGCTGAACCCAGGTCAGATGCAACTTTCAAGGCATGCTGTGTGAAATGTCAATCACATAGTGAAACCTTGGTTAATTATGAATGATCCTGTATTTGTAACGATCAAGTCACAGACAACTAAGCCAGAACATTTAAGATGTAATGTATACGGTGGCATTCAAACATATTTTTAAAAGTGTACAATTTAGATGGTAAAGTTCTCAGAGGAAAGATACACAGAATTTACAGAGAGGAAAAAGTGTTCCGCAAGACGCACACATATTAAACGCTGCTAGCCGTTTGAGTTAAACTAGGTTATTGTACACAAAACGTAACAACAATCAGCTTGCACTGTTTGTACAAGAAAGCGGAGTGGAGTTCTTTGACTTCAAGGATTATCCGAACTGACTCCACCGGAAGTGTGAGTATGACAGGAACTCGGAAGGTGTTTCACATAGAGAGAAGCTGATTGTTGAATTAACATGACGTGCATAATGCTTGTAGTCTGCAGACGTGATACCTATTAAACTCTCTTTTCATTGCTTTCAGTTTATCCTTGGAGTTGCTCTCCCTCTCTACTCCAGTAATTTTGGTGGGCAAACACTTAACTCGGACCTAACTTGGTAGATATCAGCTTCATCTGCCAGAGCTTCGATCAATGACGATTTGATTTGTGGACGGATTGATCTACACTGCATAAGCTGCATGCACCTAACAGTGCGGATAAGTCGTTCAGCAAACGGATGATGTGCGTCACACTCTGTGAATAGTAGATACAGACTGGTTAACATTTTAGATGTGGTCAACTACACTATACTCGCAGTTATCTGTTGATATTGTGAGTTGGGTAGCCACACTAAACGCAGATGTCGTACAAAGTCATTTATTCCCCCAGTTGTGTCGAGCTCTTGCGAATTGTTCGGAATGCTGTTTCAGCATACTTATTCTATGCTTAAACAAAGAAAAACAGCTCAAGTGAACGTGCCATACTAATGCCAAAGAAGTCCTGCAGTGTGCCATTATTCCGTTTCAATATGCTCTTGTTAAGAACCAGACTACAGTAACATTTAGACTCTACTGCATATGACACATTTCAGCATAGTTAAAAAAACCATACAATTTCTGCCACAATACTAAGACGTAATCAGCTAAGCTCTGGTAAGGTGTTTTTCAGATATGTATTGATTATAACCCCTAATCCGAATGTCCGGCTGGAACTTTCATAGTCATACTATCGGCCACATGCTGTTATGAAACTGAACGATAAACCCAAGGGTTCTCTAACTTATATGATATAATTTCTGACTTCACGTGTTTCTGTTCCTGGATTTAAATGGCATAAGCAAAAAGCTAGTCATTAAAGATCTGTTGTGATAATTCCACAATTAACCCAAAAATGTTGTTTTTTCTTCACCACTGTGTGAACCTCCATTACTGTATGAGCTTCCGCCTAAACATTATAAATACGGTGGAATTTCCAGTGTATTGGAACACGTTTTCGTTGAGATCACGTATACCCTTGGCTGAAAGTTCCCTGTCTTATTGGCTTCTTCATTTGCGGTAGTTCGTGCGGTTCATAACAAGATCTCATACACCTAGTGTAATATATTAGTCCATAGTGCATAAAATTATAAACTGCTCCAACATTTCAAAGCAGTTCGTCTTTGTATGTGTTGAAATTATCTGTTTTATTGATTCAAACCTCTCAGTTAACCTGCTGTTCTTTGTATGTTGCTGAAAACTGAATGGAAAAAGTGTTCAGCTTAGTTTTATTCATACATTTTGTTAATGTTCCATCGACTGCCATCTCATTTCCGGGTTCGCTCAAGTGTGGTTTACAAGTCTCCGGCGACTTTTTCTTTAAACCGTTTTGGGTTTGTCCGAAGTTGGATCAGGCGCGAAATTGATTACTTCTGCAAAAATGTTCCCCCAAGAATGCTGTTTAACCGATTGATGCTGAGTCACGGAATCGGTGCGTGGGCAGAGTATCAAGGGTAGACAATGTGTGGGATGTACTAGTGGATTGTCACAAAGATAATCACTTCATGTTTCGAACGGAGTTAAACCCGCAGAAAAAAATTCATACACATACAAACGTTCCAGATGGCTAAGATTTGTATACAACATTAGCGTCGCGATTGCCAAATTGGCAAAACAAATGTTTGATAATTTTGCCGTCGAGTCATAAATAAGCACCTATACAGTTTAAGCGATAATCACGCAAAGTTTATCATTGAATAGTAGATCAAATCGATAGACAACGTCAAGCCAGGTGAACTTTTGTTTGAAGTTTCATCACTGGCTGGATAGGGTTTTGATCCGGTTGACTAATGAATTGTTTATGGTAAAGACACATATTAGAGCTTTTTGGAAAAAGAAAATGTGTTACCAAGGTAACCGAGTCCGTTATTTATCAAGTAGAACCATTAACAGTGTCATATTTGTATTGACGTGGAACAGGTGACAAAACCATAGGGTAACTTGTACAAAATATTCTTAAACTTATCTGACAACATGTTTACCATATAGAGGGATAACAACAGTTATGAAGACGTTCAGACAATCGTTAACCAAAACTCTTGTTTTTAGCACTGTTGCTGGATAGGAAATTTAGAGACAGCTTACGGTTTGAGGTTATTTGTTCATTTACAAAAAGTGGTGGCGAATTTCTGAAATTGGTCAGTAGTTTTGAATTCTTTTGAATGTGTTTTTTGTTAGCAAATCACTTTAATAGATAAATTATGCTTTTTATAACTGCGATAGTTCATTTTCAAAAATATATTCTTCTCACAGCTCCTATTAACAATACAGTATTTTAAAATTAGGTCATAATTCCTTTTTCTGTGGAATGTTCATCATACATCCGTGGTCATCAGCCTTATTGTCCACAGTAATGATATAAGTGAGGCAAAAAAGTGTGAACAATCTAACATGTTGAAAAATGACTGAGTGGTGAAATTTCTTAATCTACGTTTTCTTACAACTACTCACGTGATGCTTATTGATTTGAACGGAAATCGTGTACAGTGAGATATGACGAAAGTATAAATACACAGAAAATCTGAAAGAATTAACTTGAAGGCAATCAAACGTTATACCGGTCCTCATAGATGGAACCCTGTAAATAAAATCCGGTATTCATGAATGAACAGCTATAGGAATAATGCATGCTATCCACTCGAATGAAGATGATTGCAGCGGGAACACAACGGAACTGAACAATGTATTTTCTTAAGTTACTAGTAGATTAGATCAGTATTTTGGAAATAAATACTCATTTTATATGTGATAGACAAACAGGCACAATACAAGAATTTTCGAAACTCATATCACACAAGTATGGTCTAATAAAAAGCCTTAACTTTTGGATAAAATTTGTCGATAAAAGACTGTTGTCTTGATTTTTTCCAAAAATAATTTGATGAGATTTATAGCTCCCGTTGATAAGCATTTTTTTCAGGTAGTTTGAGAATGATCTAACAGAACATAGAATAAATGCCGAGGCGGTTGAACAGTTATCACAATGGTCCGATGCCAACAGAGGCTTTAGGAAGAATCCAGCTTAGGACCCTTGAAATACATAGCACAGCAAAACAGTTGGAGCTGCCGTACATCGGTGACACAAGACCATACAGGGTTAGGAAGTACCAAGGACATGTGTGCATTTTAGAGAACGATTTACACCGTTTAATTTGGGGTTCAATAGAAAATAACTTGCTGTTCGATGTCAACAAGTATTATTCTATACATGTTCGTCTTAAAAATTGCGCTGTATGTCACCCTTCGGATAGTACAATACTCATATCCATGTGTAAACGATAAGTGGAGACTCTAATAACGAATAATTTAGCTTTGCTTACAAATTTTATAATCACAGCTACAAAGATGTAGGCGACATTGAACCTCATAGGATGAGATCGTGGATTGTTACACTCTGGAGTTTTTCTATCATGTTTACATTCATAATCAGTCCACATACGGAAACCAACACATGCCCATCACATATATTGGAAACACATTTTACACCCGTTGAAAGTGTTCAGAAATGAGGCAGTAGAAGAATTACGGAACTCAGAAACGTCTATTCAAAAAATTCCAACAGAATCAGGTCAATTTTCAACGAATGATGGACAGCTTGGAGTAAACCAAATGCTTACTTACAAAGCACTCCACATCTCATGACCTTCGTTGATATATATTCTCTCACAAGAATGATCGTCTAACAGGTGACTTCCCGAAACTGGATTGTGGAGATGGTATCCTACGCTGTAGACAAATCCACTCCAGAGTAAGGGTCTGTATTCATTCGAACACACTGTCCAATTGTGTGGTCACAATCGGATTGATAAAAAGTCTTAAAATTCTACATGTCTAGCACATGGATGATAAACAGCCCACATTAAAAGTTACTCAAAACTCATTCCCACGCGTTAATAAGTATGCATATCTGACAGTAGATTATTTCAATTTGTATCAGTAGTTGTGGCCAAAATAATTACACCCAAATAATCTTACTGCCTTTTTACTTACTGTCATCTACCCTTTTTTACAACTGTAGACCATCCAACACGATTTTCCTCGTAAAACACACAGAAACAAGAATTCATAGGCAATCGTCATTCCCCCCCCTATAGTAATCTGCGAACGTATGAACTTGTAAAATGATCCCAACTACAAACGTTCTAGATGGCATAGTTTTATAGCTCGCCTGGTAGAGCATTTGATACATCTGAGTACCCTGTTTTCCGAGCTGGTTCGAACTACAGCTGAAACTTATATCCGTTGCAACTAGATCTCTCGTAACCTACTGCACAAAACCATCACGGATCTTGAGATGAAGAACACTATGAGATTTGACGGAGGTAACTAATTGCTCTTGTATAGAGCCAATTAAACCTTATTGAATTTTAATGAAAAGTCAGTGAGTGCTGACTACTGACTGAGTTTTTGTGAAGTGATATGAAGCAAAACCAAACTGCACTAACTTAATGAGTTTTTCAAATTGAACATCACTCACGACTGATCTCAGCTGTCGCATCCCCATATACTTTCCAGTCGGCCCCTTTCGAAAAGCAGAAGCACTAGACTCGAGTCTCGCTCTCATTAGAGAGTTTTATCAAAATTCTTTTGCTAATAATTTTGCTCAAAGTTCACCTCTTGTTATAACAACATGTGTTGAAACAAACTGCTAACTTCTGAACTTCAAAGCTTACAAATGAACATCTCGTGGTTGAACTGATTAATTACGGATGAATTTTGACACAGACTTTAGTGTACCGTAAAAGCGCACGGCTTTTACCACTGGTTCAAGTTGAGTAGCATAGAAAATCTTTACCAACCGATAGATTCTCCAGAGTCCACATTGAGTCAGTTCAAGTCACACGGAGTTCGGGCATACCCAGGCAAGTTAAAAGTGAGGTGGGGGATAGACTGAAAGTTTTCAACGTAAGCTAATAAGCTGTAACTGATGCAAGCCGGTTAGATCGTTTCTCTATTGTTGTTCTATTGTCGTTATCCTGAATGGCCAATAACTATAATGCTCGAAGAAATTTTGTATGAATCAGTCTGGCAAGGAAGTTAGGTACGTAACCGTCCGGCAGATTAAAATGAGATGTATGTACATTCAAGTTCAATAAGTTTGATTTAACTATCTACAAAATGCAATTCAAGCTGACTAAATTACTTCTGCTGGCTGTAAAATACTATATGGCATATCCAGTAGCACGCACATACAACGTGATGATTTTACTGACGTGGAGCTAATTAATGAAAACCTTCAGACCGTTATTTTGTTCAAACTAAAAGGAATCCAGATAGTCATAGTTTCAACCAGACAGGTGTTCCTTAAATTAACCTGTTCAGCACGAAGTCATAACCATTTTGCCACAGTTCGGCTGGTGTAAGTAACGTTTACTACCAAATGGTTAGTCATTCTCGTAAAAATCAATGTTGCAGACGAACGTTATACCGGTTTTTACTGAACACAAAATCGACGTGAACAAAGGTACCAGAAATTTCTATCACTCGGATAAACGTCGGCAGAATGCAAGTTACCTAATTTGATGGACAGATGAAATTAGAACTGTTTGGTCAAAATTACCTATCCAGGTGGAATAACCTCGTTTAGAATTTAGACCAACCAGTTTTTACATGTAATTCGTACCTCTGTGGAAAAAAAAATCTGTAAAAGTTTGTTCAATATTGGTAACAGTAGTTTGGTCAAAACCATTAAAAGCGCAATTGAAAAGAATGGTATACAGCAAATATGTGGACACTGACGCAACTGTAGTTCACCTCTGTGATGAAAACACAAGGCCAGCCAAGTCTGGTTGCGAACGAAAAGAATGAGATGCCTGTTTCTCACGAAAGACATTGGCAACTTTCTGAAACTAGAGGACAAACTATATTCTAGCTGTTAACCGAAATACTGGACACGTCAAATATCTAACCGCAAAGTATTTTCTATCTTGTTCCAAAGAAGACGTAAGTCAAAATTTTTGAATCGAACGTGTTTTGTGGTCGTCTTTGAGCTACAATGGTTCAGATAACTGCTCACAAATAACGTAATCTTTCAGGTTCCAATCGCCCTTCTGGTACCAGTTCAAACACAGACGTTAAATAACCCACTGAAAGACACAACAACATAGTAGTGCGACAATTCCTATTCCGAAATGATTTAATGTATTATGAGTTCAAGGTGCTAAGCGCCGTTTGTGTAGATGGCACTGAATCTGCGGCTAATTTCAGTGAGTGCGGAAAAATTTCTGAATGTACAACGTCAGATATCGCCACCGAGTTATTCTGAGACTTACACACAACTGTGCAAACGAGCACAGGTCCACATAGATCATCCCTGCTATTTCGGGGTGAGAAACATTTTTTGGATAAAACATCTAAGCGAAATGGTTCAACTCCGTCCAATTCTATTAGGCTGATACCAAAAATTCCAGTTATATTTTTTAACGGATGTTGTTTAATTCATCAGTTATTTTTAAAATAATTTTTTGTGACCGCAAAATAGTGCGAGTTTTGTTCAATTGGTTTATGGTTTGAGTGTTCGGTTGTTTGCCGAGGTTGGTATTTACTTTGTAACCGTTTAGTTACAAATGAAATGACATTTTCGGTAATTAAGCTGCTGCTGTTGATGAAGGTTGATGGACATCATCGTTGTGTACAATGGTAACAGAATATGTGAATTTTGAATCGTATTGACTAATTTGTGACTTTAGAACTAATTGACTACATCCTGTCTCCAGCTGTTTGAGCCAAAATGTGACTGGTCAAATTCATTGGCTTGGACTTAAATCTGACTGGTTAATTGTTTTTGCCTATGAACTCAGACAGGGGTGGTCACACACTGTTTCAAATTTGTCCAGCGTCATTTTGTAGCAGCTGATTTCAAATATTCACACTGATCCGTTCAGTTACATGCCGGTATTTGTTTAGAAGCAGAGTTGGATCTTCTCAAGTCCTTCCCTACAACACTTTTTAGAGTCTTTTTATGCTTGTTTAACAAACCAGCTAACGAGTACAATTCATCCAGAAGAAATCTACTGAGATTGTGGTGTTTACTCTCGCAGAGACTTCTGTTCACTGACTACAGTGCGTGGACTACTTCGTTGTCCTAGCTGTAACAAAGTTGATGACTTCAACTTGAATATACAAAATTCTTCTTGAGACAATCCAGTGTTGCAAACAATGATACTGTCTCTTTTCAAAAATCTGTCAACCTACATACTGCCACAGCCTATTGCAACTGGATGTTGTTTAACTGCGATGATTCTGGCCTACCTAATGTATAGTTCATTAGCTAAGGGTCTTCACTCTTGACCTTCCTGCTCGAGAGCCGAAGGCTGGCATACTACACAAACAATCAAAAGGTCTAGAAAAGTAACCATCGAGCCTACACACAGAGCATGTAAGTATCTCTTTAGTTTACATACCAAACGAAAATATATGGTTAAAGGATGTAGCCTATCGATTGCCGAAATTGTTTCCAGCGTTCAAGCAGATCAACAGAGACAGCCCATCATACAATTGCAGAATGGCCCATCTCATGAACGTGAGTGTTAATTTCTTTGCAGATGCCTGAAGGATGATGCATCGTACACGAGATCTTTCAGCAGTTTGCTGGAAAGCTATTTTTAATTTGACTGCTCAGGTTTATTCAAGCCTGCCTGGCACCGTGTTAGGCATACAACTCTATTGTCTAAGCTATTTTTGGAGTTCTCTGTTTTTCTCCCTGATGGGACTTTAAGCGAATTCCTGTATTGAATCCATGCGCCATCAGGCTGTACGAAAGAATGCCAGAGTTACTAAACCAGCCCACAATACGTCCGGAAACTAAGTGATCCCACCCCATAACCCTCAAAAGTCACCTGTTTCTCTTTGGTTGCCATTAATTTTGGTCGACCAGTAATGTACTGAGAACGCACTTTTAAACTATGCTACTCACACTGCCACTCAGTAGTGAGTCGTGAGCATGTAGTAACCGGGGAGAAAATATAAGAAGAAACACTGGAGTACCGTTTGGCGTGAAATGGTTCTTTGTATATACGAGAACTGGGCATTAGCAACAGTGGCATTCGTGACATCCTAGAATCAGAGTTATATGCAAACGAGTGTGTGTGCTTGTTGCAGAGTTGAAGAGCATACACGATGTGCTCGTTTTCCGAATAAGTAATGTTTACATTATCCGTGCTCTTAGCTCATAACACTACTGCAGGACATTTGTAAGTTACACAACACAAGAATTTGTGTTATCCATGGGACGCACAATTTATTAATCCACATTCACTATTTTCAATTCCCTATCAAGTATACCATGTGTCAATTAGCGCACAAAGCTACCTTAGTTTGGTTATCATTGCCGTTGAACAAGCTGGAAAATGTATCGAAACGCAAACACTTTCTGGCGTTGGCAAACGCGAATTATGCTAATGTGTACAGTGTGAATATGTGTGGGGTCAGTTATTTCATTAATGCTTAACGGATTGGCCTTACCGTTCCGGATGTCTGTTAAGAATAGTTTACG
>LUCH01000298.1:0-17083 GCA_013368495.1 Paragonimus heterotremus | reverse complement strand
ATCCAATTACGTACAGGTTATTTCGTTTTCACATAATTTTAAGTGGTACTGAGAATCACTATTTTCCCGAAAACGTCGGTGAATTGGAACAAGCCAAAACGCAGAACCTGTTTTGTAATAGCGGAATTGAAAAGCACTGGAAAAGGATTCCAGTTTCATGCGTTCCAGGATTAACTCTTCAAAGACTAGACAAGCCGTTACAGGAGTTAAAAATAATCTGTATGAAGTTAGCGTTATTACATCATGATAACTGAAAACATACCGATCACCTCACGCTCATCTTACACTGATTATCACCATGGTCACCCTTAATGTTGATCACATGGTTGTTGTTCCCAACTATTAGGTAGACAAGCCATGCCAACTGTTCCGATTTGAATTCACAGCTTTCGTGTTATGAGAGGGAAGTATTTCCACATACAAGACCACTGTAGCTCATGGGAAATGGAGAAAGAAGCAATGTCCTTTGTATACCTCCGTAGAATTCACGTTTCTTTCCTTTTACGGTAGATTACATCAGACGAAAGTCCTTAAATATCTGTTGTGGAGAACTATCTAGTAAAGACCGCCTTCTCTTTCCGTTGTAAGTCCTGTAGTATTCCAGTATGTTTCTGCTCTCCTAAACAATCCGAATTACCAAATCTATCAACAGTCTCAACAACTGTACACACTTCAACCATCCGGTTTGAAAAATGTGCATCACGACTACTAATCTTTTGTCAGTACTCAATCTAACCGAATTATGGACTACAGCCTACTTGCTTATGTGATGATATGCTAACTACTATGTTGAACAGGGCAACATCAATCTCTCCTCAAAAAGAATCGTCCGTGATCCCAAAAGTTCTTATTCCAAACCACCAAAATACCAAAACTTCCCAATTTCGACTGTCAAAAAGGCGACAGTCAAAGTCCCAACAGTCAACATCCCGACAGTTAAACTCCAGACATCTCATAATTCAGATCATTCAAAATCCGCCCCGATTGAGTATGCTGTCCGATGAGACAAATGGTGGGATACGATGATATTCGTGTGTGAAACAATTTAGTATTTTTTCCCTTCTCTTCACCTCTTTCTTTTTTATTCGAAAATTCGTAATTTTGCTGTTTGCCACTACATGTTTCCAACAAAAACGAGAGACGTCATATCTTGTTGGAAGCATACTGTAGAAATGACTGCCAGCGGGGACCCCGTCAATTATTTGGTTTAACCACATAGAAGATTACGCTTTAGGTTACATTTTTATATACTCCCCAGTGGTGACTTGATTCTAGTGACTTTTTGTTCCTATTGCACGCAACGTTGTGATCAAACAAGTGATCGATCATATCTCATCCCAAAAACAATAGAAACACTCCTCATGAATTCACTGTGGTTTACACAATCGTGTTAGCTACAGCTTTACGTACAATCAAATTGGATCCCACTGACAAAATCGGACTTGTCCTAACCACTTGCTTTTTAGTCACGAGGTGGTGACCTGCTAAGAGTAAATGGCCCAGTTATTGTCAGTGTTGTGGACGCGCCGTCAGCTGAACCAAACGCCTCACTTACTGTCTGGTTTTCCAGTGATTACCAAAGCATAATGGAAATTTGTTCGGTCATGTTTTAGAAGTAGTAAGATGTACGAACAAGCATTCCATAAGAAAACACTTCAACGGGCAGATATTTTGTATTTCAGTCGAAAGGCACGCCGAAGGAGCAATGCGGAACAATTGCTTATATTTGGTCAGTTCTCAAATCAGTAACCATTGCCCCCCGACACATAGTTAACAATTAGCACGAGGAAAAATGTTTCACCAGGAAACATTATTTTTCATGTCCAATATATGCGCTCACCACAAGAGCGAAAGTAAATGTCTTGCCCTGGATTGTTTTATTGTCAAAAGCCTTCAGACTTTTTCCTGTATGGTTTTTTAAAAACCGTATTTGTCTAGAAGCCGTGTGTGAGATATTTGCAGAACCGTGTCGATCATCTATTATTAGTGTTGCCAATGGAAAGCCACTACGATTTTGATGTGTTCACAATCAAACCACAGCTCTGTGCTAAGAATTAAGGAGTTACAAAACACTTATTACACACGGTTCCCAAATGTCATTCACGCTCTGTCGTAGCTAAGACCATTTGAATAAATCGCCGTTTTAAAAAAACACATGAGGTTAGGTTATGAATTGAGGTGGCATTATTTTCCCGCATGTTCTGTTTTGCAGAATGTGACAGACTAAGGTCAAAGTTGAATAGCTTTCACTAATCCCACTACTCTATCATGATACCAAGGGTGATGCAAGTAAGAATGAGAGAGGAGTATAGTGGTTAATGAATCTGACAAATGCTTATGATGTAATGTCTTACAACATCCATTGAGGTTTCTAAAAATGGCTCCTTATACCACACACGCTGTGTTCAGTGACATAACTTGCACAAGGAAACTGTCTATTGGATAGTCTCATCCGGTCTGTCGCGAACACTGCTGTATGTGAATGGCTTGAGGACAGTGTGACGGCTTGTTTCAAAGCCACTCCTTAGTCGTGTACTGATGAGTATGGAGGCGGGGTTCAAAACCATAAATCTGAGGACGGACTTTCTTCATCGAACTGTTGTGAGCCAAGAACGCGGATGGAACAAGGGTTGCTTATTCCAGAAAGAAACACATGGGTTAAACGTTTAAACAGAACCACGAAGAAAATCACTCATTTGCACGCGGTTCTCGGTTCTATACCATCTCGGTTGCCTCAGACGCCAATGTTCAGTTCCTTCAAGTAGCAGGGACCATTTTGGGTGACGCTGTACTCAGATGTTTCTTGCTGCATTTTTCCTGTGGCTTGTTCGTTGTCAAAATATATGCTCCGGTCCTACTACTGAATAGCATTGATGTTAATAGCATATTACGATCGCTCGACCTCACTACATAACTAGATGCGTGAAAAGGGAGTGAACAACCACAATTAAATCCATCTGCTACTAGGAAATAATCGGAATGTTTTCAGAGAACAGTCTAATAGATAATCCTAATGGTAGCAAAGATGTCAACCATCAAATCAAGATAAGGAGCCAATCATCGGAAGGTAGTACTTGAAGCCATTGACGAAGGATATCCACAGGAATGCTTCCGTTTAAATCACACTCATTCTCTTCAATCGCTAGAGGGAAGGTTACTGAAATTAGAAAATACTTTCTGAATATTCCTGGTGAATAACAAACCCTCTAATCTAAAACATTTCCCGATTATTAGTAACATGTTCTTTACTTCTGGAAAATAATTTGGTTAGTGCTGGCACACTGCCTTCTGATTTATTGTTTGTAAAACTTAAAAATTACACTTATAGTTGATCTTTGAGCTGACTGTTCATTTCTCTAGGCATACAAGGTCAAGTCTTGAAAGGATCTAAGTTGATTCCAATCAACTTACTATTCCTGTTTTCTAATATCCAAGCTCTCATCTTCTCCTTTTATGAATTATTTACAGTAACTGTAGTTTTAGCTATCCCTGTCTTTTGATGCTAACGAAATAGTTGTTTTGCTTTTTCAACCACAAGGGCTTGCCCAAAATCAGACGGAATATTTAGAAATTAGTAGTGAGATCGAAAGGGTTTCTACATGAATTCATTCGGGCACAGTTTATCTCCTACCGCATGTCACATAAGCCCTCAAACAGAACAACAATAGTACTCTCATTCAAGCTTCCACCAATCAACATCAAAGAGAAGAGTCCTGAAAACGCTATGTACTGATCAGTTTAGTCACGGTTGACACGTTAATCATTAATGCTTGTACTATCAATCCGGTTACACTGTGTCCAAAAGTCTTTTGTTTCATTCCCCACGAAAAGGCTGAAAATCAAATTTCGTACTTAAATTTCTACTTCCGTTAACAAACAGGCAATCTCGTTTGAACCGAACAACATGCTTAGAAAAGTCACCAAACGAACTTATAGGATGTTATAGCTTGTTGACATGACAGAAAGCTCGAACATCCTCAGACCGGGATGGCACATCCAGCGATAGGTTTGGCAACGTGTTCACATTGATGAAGAGCATTGTTTGTATAAACAGTTCACTAGAAATTTGCATTTTTCGGAGTGTAATCAGATCGGAACAAGAAATGAAGGGGAAACTTTTGTTTGCCTAGGAGCCGTTTGATTATGGAAATGCCACAACATATTTGAGGGAAAAATTTCACTCGTACAGTCAACAAGGTGGGTACAGTCGCTGAACTCAAAGTCAAAATCCATAATCCATTAGTACCACGGCACAAAAGTCTGTCTATTCAGACCAGACTGTGTATTCATCTAATGCTTACGGTTGTTTTTATGAAACCAGTTATACATATACTATTTCAAAACAATTTTCGAAAGGAAACCCGGCAGCATCGTCCATAGTGTGACACGGTAAAACATAATAGATGATTACATGTTTATTTGCCAACCATAGAAACAGATGATCAATTCCAACCTCACCAATAACGATAGAAAACGTACATCGCGAGATGTTAACATTTTGTTTGCTCTTTTCAGTCGCGAACGTTCATAAGCTGTTGACTCACACATTTTGTCTGCTCTGAAACTGATAACGGTCCTTGTTTCATGTAATCCTAATCGTTGATTATTTCTATTGTTGTTGCTGTTCGCGTGTTCTATATATTTCTAATGTTTTACGTTCGAGACTGAAGAGAGTAAACGAAATGTTTACATCTCGCGACGTATGTCTTCTATCGTTATTGGTGACCTGGATCAAGGGAACTCGGTGTTTTAAACAACTCCAGCCTATAAAAAAAGGAGGCGTAACAGGCATGAAAGATAGATCAGAACTGTTAACAGAACAGTTTCTGTTCATCTGATCACGAATGAGAATCACTCAGTTTTTTAGAGTTGGCTATTGTTTTCAGCATAACCTGTCAAAGATCATGTGGATAAAAACTATCCAATCTCATAGAAACTACCAAAAATAGAAAGGTTGTTTCAATATGATATACTCAAAGGCAGCTTCTGCATATGGTTCGACTGTCTTGTTTTTGGATAAACGGCATCAAAGATGATTCGGTCAACTAATACACCGGTTGACTGCTAGCAAAACCGCTGCGTGAGTAACAGTAATAGTGGTACTAGTCACAATGACTGTAATAGCAGTAGTAGAAACAACAGCAATGGCTGTGGCATTAGTAGTAGGCGCGGTGAAACACTTTTTCTTGCTGCCGCCTGGATAATCTTGGTGCTAACCTTGACTAGCTTAGCGTTCAGCATTTCCATATAGGGCCAACCATTCTATCTGGTTTTAATGTGCGGATTACTTCTGATCAAGATAAATGAAAATACCGCCATCATGGAACAGAATATGACCAGACGAACGCACGTTTGCAGTTGCATTGACTCAAGGATGTTACAAGAAGTGGGTTATTGACCATTCAAAATCTCTGACTGCGCCGGTTGGGAATGTAGCTTCCCGACTAAAATTGGTCTCAGTCGAATTAAAGGTCATGTGCATCCCATCAAACGCAACTGCCAGAAACTTAGATGCATAAAAACGGATGAATCCAACTGATTTCAGTAGGAGTGGGCTTTTCTTCTCACATCTGCTGATCGGTTAACTCCATTGTGTTCTATTCGACGTGAATTCCATTATTGGTTTTTACCACATTTCTTAGACCGTTTGCAGGGAAGAATCCGGACCCGTTTATATACAACAAATTATCGGAAAACACTGCTCATACAATGAATTATCGGAAAACACTGTTCATACTATCACTAAAATCACCGTATCTGAGACAAACATACACTCGGATGTCAAATGCCAGACCAAAGAACATGGTGAGTGATTCTCAAGTTTGGTCCAAGCTACGGTAACCCAGCTCGAGTCTAACAGTCGGGTCTCTCTGCACAACAACGAACTGTTAAAAAACGGCTGTCCTCTTCACGCCGGCATTTTCACTATGGTACATACAAAATCACTGTTAGATATGCGTGCCTCTCAGACCTTTTTATAGACCTCAGGAATGGCCACTCATTGATGTGCTGTTGTTGCGGCGGGAACTTAAATAACAAGATAGATACGGAAAACTAACTAAGCAGCTATTCACACGCTGTACTTTAAGACGAACCACAGCCTCTCGGACAATTCGAAACAAGTACTGGACTGAGGCTCATCAGCAAATCGACGGACAACCATGAGGCACGATTCCATTTTTGTATTATCCCCTGGTTGACTCATTCAGTAAGGAAGTGTCTCATAACTTTAAGTACATGGAAAACATGACTGCAGGTTTGGACAGATTGTTACCAAAACATTTGGAGCACACGAAGGTTAATGCTCTGTCCGGATAATTTAACTTCCTCCTGCTAACCGGAAAATGTCCAACCCACTAGTACCGCTCTTGCACCATGTCTATTACTAAAGTGAATAACCCTCACATTCCTAGTGATCTGAAACCCTTCGCTTTATCTTCAGGGTTGATACGTTGCCTCCTTAAGATATTGGCTGAACGTCGGAACGCACGCTTACAAATGCTTGCCCGACAAATCGCATTCCTACAACGTGATGGTTGCCTCAAAACAACCTCACTATTTCACGTGATGGTTTAGATTTCATGCTCCAGATCTTCCAGTTTGCTTGCGGCTTTCAGCGATGTATCCAAGGCGTTTGATTTTACCTCGCAGAACTCAGCTGTCGAACCAAATCAGGATTTCGGTGCTGTCCACCTCTAACGGTGATTCCTATCGGTAGACTTCCATCACGCTCGAAGGCTTTGTCACCCGATCTTAGTATGCTGTTCGTCAGGGTGACACGTTGTCTCCCCTGCTATTCATCGTAACAATAGATAAGGTGTTAGCTTTGTCATGACCGACGCATGGGTACCAATTCTACGATATCGTGCTCAGCAGTTACGCTGATGTTGACTATTTCATCTTCTAGGCAAAGATTCCGACGCTTCTCTTCAGGAATTTTGCAACTGCTGCTGGTGCTCAGGAACCATCAGAACAGAAGACAAATGTAAGAAAAAGTCAAACTCGCATTCAGCTACGGTGACCGTAAGCATAACGCGACGACTGTTGCTGAGAAATCTATCCAATTCGGTCTGGACCCTATTCCTCATTGAACGCCCCTAACACGGGGACTTTTCTAGGTTTTCTGCCTACCTGGAAAGGTGAATCCCTCAACAGTCATCGACTTCAGCTTCTTGAGATACTGAACGAAACTATCAAAGCTCTCCTGGAGCCGTATCAGTGCACAGAACTACCAAGGGGAGAGCTAATGCCCAAGATCAATCAATCACTAGTTTTGAGTTTATCCCATTGTAGCATACTCAAAGCTATGGACTGCAAAATCTGAAAGTTTGTTTGACGGTGGCTGCGCTCTACAGAAGACGCACCAGTCAGTCAGATCCACACTACATTTCGCACCAACGGTATGGATTTCTTGAGTTTGCCTATTCCCATTGCACGCATATCACAAGTGCAGAAGATGCTGTTTAGTCGATGTTTAGTTCTGATGACTGTCATCAAAGACGATTCGTCTAGCTCCATCAAGAGAAACATGAACATCCAAGTACGCTTTCGCGTTGCGGTAGTGATGAGTAGGAAGGAGATTCATGCGGCGTGCATGGATAAGGTTCATCATACGCCAGACGGTCATGGTCATTAAAAATTGTGCTGATCTTTACCCTTCAATCGTTGGCTGTCTGGTCCAGATCAGATTTCCTCCAGGATCTCCGGTCGCACAATGCAGTTCCCGAAGGCCCTGTATTTTGTAAAATCTGAAAGTCTCGAAATGATCGAATTGACAACTCAATATTCTGTCGTGGCAACTGTGGTCATTTAGAAAGTCTTTCTGACATCTTTCAATGGTGCTTGATCGCAAACAACTTAAGTTGTACCGGGCACAACCGCGTGACCGAAGGCACGGTGGAAAGACTAAACAATGTGGGTCATACACTACTCGATGAGCTACGAATAGCAATGGCAAGCTCATTCATCAGGTCGAACGTGATCGCAGTTCGTGACGATAAAACTGTGGTATTAAATATTAGCATAGTGGATGACTACCAAGGTCAAGTTGCCTGGGCTGACAATTATGCGAAGTACGGGACTGATGCCATAATACTACCATTCAGTCGATTCTTCATACTATTGAGAGTTGCGTGGACATAAGTTCACCCACGCCTTCGTTTATCACACTTCGTGGAATCACGTGTTTTTTGCGATACTATTCTTCGGCTGGAACTGCCAAATTATGTAATCATTGATTTTCGCCCGCTGGCTATTTTGGGTTCCCTGGAGATCTACGACACATTTGCCACAGGAACATCTTTGAGATTGGATTAGTAAGGCCATCCAACTGGGCAGCAGGAGACGTCAACCGGTAACGCCATGGGTCTGCACTAGTGGTTTTAGGAGTACACTCGGTTACAGAAAATTGATCAAGTCCCTCGGCACAATGTTCCCTTGTCCCCAGTAAAAGTGTGCTTCCCTCCGGAATCGATTGTTAACCGCCTGCGCAACTGGTGATTAACTGCTTCTGTGGCCACTAATGTGTAAATGGAGATAACGCAATTATCATTATGAGTCATCTGTTCTGCGTCCGATAAAGAACACTTGAGTTTCCGGCAGACCTTGCAAATGCGGCCCGTTCTTCCACAGGTATGGCACATTATGAAAACCACAGGTGGACGGAAGATGGAAGTTGCCGCAGTACAAACATCGACTCACAGTATTAAGATTCATTGCTGGGTCTGACACCTGAAGCCTCTGGCGTTGTAAACGTATGGAGTGAAACGGACCCGTCAATTGAGATTATCGCTTCTGACACTTTAGTGTGAGCTACAGAATGGTCATCATGTTGCTCGCATATCTTGCGGGCCTACGAAAACATCAATTCTTTCCTGTCAACTAAATTATGTTGAACACTGACGTTGTTGATTCCCGTAATTAAGCAGTTTCATTATTGCTCCTCCAACTGGTCACTACTGGTGCATCTAATCGCTTGCTTGTTTAACTGTAAAGTGAACTCTAAGCACGGCATATTTTCTCCTGTAATCAAGAAGCTGAACTTGGCTGTCTTCGTGGTCTTGGAAGTCGACAACAACTCTTTCAGTTTATCAAACAAGTGTTTTCCTGGTATCTCCGGGAACACAAGATTCTTCAACACAGCTAGGAATAGGGTTGACTGATTCTGTCTATCGTTCTCTCAGATGCTCTGCCACAGCTCAAAACGCTCCACCCATTCTTCAGTACATGAAGGATTGCTTTGCATGTTCAGTTGTTTGAGTGCCGGAAGCCCCATTACTCGACGTTAATTTCTACTACTCGAACTCATGGGACTAATAGCAGATAATGAATTAGCTCGAGTACATTGCTAGACTCGACTCATTAGAAATGGTTGACCGGGAGCTGAAAGGTGAAATTGTCAGTTTATTCTCAGACAAAAATATTTTCGTAGCAATACAGAAGCCAATCGGTTAGAAAACGTGAAGCAGTGTTTCACCAATCATGCTTTTTTAGCTGTGCGAATCGCAGAAGATATTGCTGATTGGTAGTTGGTGGACCAGCAGCATCCGGTCATCAGGAAACTCCTGGTTGGATGTGGTCGTACTTTTATTGCCGGTGGGCCCGGAACTCTAGTGTGTTGTGGTGTTCAAGCAGCAGTCTTGGGAGGTTGGATTACCACAGACAAGTATGCGAAGAAGAAGAGCGCAGTGTGTGTGCCCTACGCTTTGTACCGTCAACCGACTGGCCGAAGTACGTTAGGAATATGGACTCACGTACCACTGTGCCTCGTTGGTCAGTAAACTCGCCTGACGTATCCGGATTTGAACAATGATAGCAACCTCTGACTGAAAGTTAGAACATCCCAAACAACCAAGTAGTGCATGCCAACGCGCAAGCTTATTTTATCGCTATCGAGAGAATTCTTGTCGGTTGAATGAAAATGCGAAAACTTAGCTGGGAACAACGACGTAGACCTGAAATTGTTAGAAACGTATTCCACACTTCTTGACGTACTTTCATATCATCCCTTAGTGTTAAAATTGGAAACTAATTCCACTTGAAATACATAGCTTTTCAAAGAATAATCTCCCTCCATAATTAGACGTGTCTTAGTGTCCTGGTGCTTTAAATGTGAAGCCAGAAGGAAACATCTGGTTTCATAATTCGTCGAAATGTCATTGAATACACAAATTCAAAAACATGTAGAAACTTTTACCAGCACGTGAGAAAAAAATCGGTGACTCGGTGCCAAACGGGGTGCAGAATTCCACGGCACAACTTGTAGACCTACAACGTTCGGAAAGACCCACGAAGAGTCGAAAGGTGGTCCAATGACTGTTCATTCATTTACAGCCACTTGTGCCTTCTCAGCTGATGCCAGATCATGAGCCGGCAACCAGCCTTATTTGGGCTACAAAAATATGACAGTTTGGTCACCAAATTAGTGCCATCTATAGTTTGCATGAACTTATTCTGAATGTAACGTTTAGAGTTGCATAATCGGTTGTTAATGGTCTCGGCAACAACCAACATCCGAACTCTCACGAGTTCGTATTCATTTCTTTTAATTCTGTGAACGTTATGCAGATGCTATTTTACGCATCGTCAACAATATCACATTCACCAGAAAGTCAGACAACAACGACAAAATAAATATCCGAAGTGTTGGCATGTTAGGAAGAGAAGATAGTTCACTCCAACGAAAAGTGTGCAAGAGACAGACTTGGAGTGGCCAATACAACTTCGTTCCGGATGGGGCGTCGAAGACATGTGCTAGTGACATTTGGAGAAGTGAGCTAGATTCTCTACAAAGGGTGTTCAAATAGAATGGCTATCCAATGAGTTACAGTGAGAAAACGATACAGTCTGTAAATTATAAATTTGTGTTCAATAGTTCCCTTTGTGAAAAATATATCATAGACGAAGGTTTTACAGAAAAGCTTAAAAAGATTAGTCGGAACAACTCACCTTGCAGCTCAACTGTGTGTCAGGTTCTATTTAACGCTCGTTATCAAGTCACAACTCAAAGACAACTTTCGATGTTCTACAACCAGCTGTTGTGTTTACTCATTTGTTTGCTCGTGTCGAACATCGTACCTTGGTCGTACTACGAGGCGATTGTCTGATAGAATGCGTGAACATCATCTTGCGTGATTGATCACTGATGTGATTGAATCGATTTCAAGCGTCACTGTTGCTCATCTGACCGACTCTAATCATTCCGTAAGTAAGAAAGTTGTTTTTCACATTGTCTAAAAAGTGCCAAGAAATCAATCAGAAACGTGAGATTCCGATTGTTGATCGGTGCCGAAGCCACGGGTATCCAATTGTGTAATCTTGACCTCAGCGCTCGGAAGAAGTTCATCTAGGCACCTAATATTCCCCAACCTAAAATCGAGCAAGTTCACAATTTGGAACTGTGATTGTGTAACTGCTGAAATATACGCTGTCTATAATCCCTGTCGACCGATTTTCTTACTCACTCTGTTCATTATATTTGCACTTATTAGGTTGTACTTGCCCTAGTAAACAAACACAGAAACCAAGTCCTGTTCACTGTGTTGTTCACATCTTCAGGGGGTATTTTTGAACAACCTAAGAAGTTAGCTGCAAAACGGCTGATGAACCAATCAGGCACAATTTAGCAGACGCACCATCCAGGATATACTGCGTTGTATGGATGGACTTTCTATTTAAAAGCCAATTTGGATCGGTATAACACTGCCAAGAGATTGCTGAGAATAGTGTTTGCTCGGGATGGTGTTTCCAGTCTTTAGTTGTTCGCCCAACCTGGCGTTGGGATTGTAAACTTTTCATTATAAAACGAAGTGTTATCATAAGTGCATCAAAATTTGAGCGCATTCGATTCGGTTTTGTGGTTATGGTTCATTGACCTTTACTAACCACAACGCTTAATCCGACAAGCTGAGACTGCTACATAATAATAATGTCCCCTCGCTTGGCAATGAAACGTTTTGTATTCTAAATACTAGGCTTGGTGAATAATTAAAGATTGAAAACTTTTAGAGGAGTTCGTTCTCACATTTGTTGTTAGGCCGGTGTGAAAAATGCACAGATTTTAAAAAATGAACCGGTAATACAGTTCAAAATGGTTTTATGACGATATAGTGCACCTATTCCGAGTGTTACTATATAATATTTGGTGAATAGTGGTCATCGGTTTGTTGTGGATAGCTTTTGGAAGATCAACTGTAAACTGTCGTTCCCTGTTAACGTACCGTTACATGGCTTTTACCATTAATAGAAACGATCACCGTCAAATCAGACGTCTCCAAATTTTATGCCAACAGCTATTTTACAAAAGCTCGTTCAGACAGCCGTACATAAACTAAATGTGTGAACTAGTTGAAGTTAACTAACATACTAGTGCATGCCGGTGATTTATCTCACACACCCAGACAAAACCCAAACTAACGTACATTTAATCAAGGTGAACTATGCGATCTCTGTGATCCTTAACGCTCTCTCCACATTTTATGTGCAATTCAGCCAAAGTGCAAACTGTTGTAGAGGTCAAACAATCGAAAAGGCAGTTTGTATTCTGAAGTGCAGTTCGGAAGAAACATTACGAAAATAATGATAAATAAACTGAACGAAGGAGACATTCTTAGTTAATAATACAATCTAACTAAAACTTTTCATCCCAGTAAATCTGTACAAGTTATTGACTCTATGTTATCGGACCAGAAAGGTGAAAGTAACATATGGCCCACACATCATTACATAATGTGCATGTACTTGAAAAGAGTCAGAGCACAGAACTCCAGGGGACCAGCAAAGATCGAGGGAACTAACGTGATAAAATGTCAACAGATCGGAGATAACAGACCCGTAAATTCGTGTTTCGTCCTAACACTGGCATGAGTGCAACCTGTCATGCAGTGTCGGTTAGGTTTGATTGACACATTCCGGCTTGAACAGGTCGAGGGAACCGACCTAGTAGATGAAGGTTTATAACTGTGAGGAAATGTGGTTTATATTGCAGACATAAATTAGGTTGCCGTATGTACCTAAAGCATCGTTTGAACACGCATCCGGATGTGGTTTGTTATAATTTCGACCAAAAAGAAACTCATCGTTCATATCTTAATATTTCGCCATTCGTAAAGGTGGACTATCAAACCAAACAACAACAAACTGAATATCTGTTATTCAAAAGTTTCTGCCCGTAAATGTCATTCCGATTTATATGGTATCGTTTGTGGTCACCAGAATGTCCATAGCTGTATCCAACTGCTGTGTGTAATATGTTGTAATGATACATACTTTTCAGCAGCTAATCAGGCCCGTTGACATAATTGTATGGCAAATCGATAGTTCTCAATTACGTTCGCAACAGTTGGTTACATAACAGCTAATAATAGTACCCAACCTGGTAATGTAAACAACCGTCGTTGAATGAAAGAATTTGAAAGCCGTTTGTTCTTTTGGAATACATCTATTACAAGTCCACCCATATAGGAAAATTGAGTTAATCCCCAAGACACCTCAGACAATCTGAGTAACATCATTGTCAAAGGTGGAAGACATTTGTCAGGAGAAGGAAATCACGTGATGGCAAATTGAATCAGCTGATCAGTGGTTGTAGTTAGTTTGAGTAGACAATCATCACTATAGACAGCAATACATCAATGGTTCACACTAATGTTAACCGCCACACAACCACGAAGAAGATAGAAAGCAAACCCTGTTTTAGAAGAGAGAAGAAAAAGATAAGGACGGAAAGGGACTTAACTACTAAAGATAGCTACGTCTCTATTCAAACATACAACATCAAGGCGCCTACACCTTGCAAACAAACAACCAAGCTGTAAGTGAAAGTAAGACGTCATCAGCAAGATATCTCCCTTACGCCTTTCATTACTCCGCGTCATTAAGTGCACTCACATCACGGACAAGTCGGCCAGAAAACGACAACAAACAATCCGTCAGATGTGATTATTTTTAACCAGAAAAAATGTAGCGTTGAGCGAAATTGAGAAAGGGCCTGATTCTTATGTTCATGGAAATAAAGTTGAATCGCCAGGAGGTCTCTCAGATACCTCGAAGGACATACAGTCCATTGATTCCCGATAGGTACAAATTATCGGATGATTAACAACACCATCTAAACACAACGGACAAGAAAACACGATTTTAGTCAAAGCTAACATGTCTGAGATGTGTGTAACTTAAAAGAATCATTCGAAAAAACGGTACTAAGCAATTTTATCTGTGAAGAATGAAAATGCCAGTTAAATTCATTCATAGGTAGCTTCGGGTTAGTTTGAAGTGAGCGACCTCTGGGATCTTGTGAGAATCCAGGTGGCACTCACGTTTGAGTGGAAATTTTCCAAACCAGTTAGAGTTTCGGGTCGTCACAATTCAAAAATCACCACTAGCTGCTAGTTTATTACGTATTAATGCTCACTGGTAGCACACTTCCTTCGGTTAAAAGGAGTTGCCGGGCAATTTTATCTGAATATGTATAGAACGATCAAATACGAGCAGGATTCAACGTAAACTCATCAAACCCCAGCAACGTTGAATCACGTTAGCTAAGCTCAAGCGATTCGTCTTCTACCAGTGATGGCACTAAAGCACATCTACACCCATGTGGATAAAGAAGTCAACCTACGAAATCTTATTGTTTTCGTCTTTTTGTGTAATTTATCTGCAAGTTAATTATCAATTTTCCGTTCACTAAAATAATAGCCAGCAAACAAGATCTAACTGAGGCTATGTATGTTTTCGGTTGTGTACCAAGTGAATTACACTGTTGATTAATTTTTGAAACAGAGTTGTTTAAAACAAACATTTCAGGCACATCTGCGTTTAGTACAAAATTTGTTTTCAAGTCAACGGAACAGAGTTAGTTCGCGTTAGGACGTCTTCAGGACACTAAGGCCTGGATTCCGTAAAATGCCTTGACTTAATTTTCAACGGAAACAAATAATTATTGTTTTTCTAAGCATACAGGTTTTTAATACAAAGTCAACATATATAATATTTCAAACTGTAGGTACTATGTTACATTTTAATCAAGATTGTCTGGTGGAAAACAATGAGTTATCTTGCAAAATCTAAAAACTGACTTACTTACTCTGCCTTTAGTAATTTTTTAATATTTTTCTGAGGTTAATGAACATTTTTCATTCTCATATCCTTCTTCATTGTACAACTTATTGTCATTTTGCAGGTCTCCGATAAAGAACCCATTTTTGTCATAAAACATTTGCTGTATATTCACACGCTCTAAAATATACTGTATTTATCCGTTGTATTTTTCCGTCACGTGATCAGCTTGTGGTTTTACACACACACACACACGCACGCACAAACAAATGCTTCAGTTCTACGTTATCTGTTCGACCGTTTTTGTAATAAACGGGTGGTTGCTAACGAAACTAACAAATCGTTCACTTACGTGCGTTCGGTTCGTAAACAATTTTTTTCTTTTATATAAAAATGTATATACCCAGCCTCCGAATTCAAGTTATCTCGAACGCAGACAAGTTCACTGTGAATTACCGATCACAGCTGGAATATTTCAGAAACCATTGTTTCAAGTTGCTCTATACAATTAGTGTAGGCAATTTTTGTGTATTTAGCGCTTTTACGTAAAAAAATTCCGACGGGTTTTAGGCTTATCGATGACATGAGCATGTAGTCTGAAAAAATATACACAGGTGTAATTAAGAGATGACGCTTTCGGAAGTACTTCTTTCATATCTTCATTCGTTCGTATGTCAACTCTGGTGACCTGAAATCTATCAAACGTTCAATATTGTCTGTGCAGATGACATTATTTTAGGAGTATTTGACTTTCTCATTTGATTTACGAGGAAGGAGAGGTTGATACAGCTTAGACATTTAGCGATTTTCAAATGAAGTAAGTTTTCAGTGAAAGTTAGATCTATAAAATTGTCAGTTGGCAGTTGGAAAAATTCCTACACATCTTTTAACGCACTGTTGTCAAATGTATAATCAAACATTTGATTACTTGAATTAGTTAGAGAAGTTAACCATCTAAGTGGGGGTAGTTGCTTGTAAAAAAAAAACATAAAACCTAGTCTTTTCAGTTTTTTAAAAGTTTATCTGAAAGTTCTTCATTACGGCCTTAATGAGCTTGTGACTACACAGCTGTCAAACTGTTAGAACGATTTAATCTCACATATAAAACCATATCAATCGGTCAGTGTATGGTCACCCTGAATACATCATATTACATAAAGAGAATTTCCACCTGATAGTTAACTCGTTCACATTTAAATCTCCATATGCATACTGTTCTGTCTAGGTTCCCGTGATTAAATCGTTACCTATCAATCTGCATACCACATTCCAACCGATTGCCAAGATTTGGTCATTGTCCTTTTAGGATGGTGAAGTCAACCGATTTGTGTTGAATACAGTAAAATGGTAACAGGATGAATAAACGATATTTACCAAAGGATTTGTCCAAAGAATTTATTAACTAAAGCTATAACACATCTTTTGTTTCACCATGAATGAGTGATTTCTTTCAGTCAGTGCATACATAAAAGATTAACTCATTTACTAGTAAAGACTGTGATGTTTTCATGTTAATTCCAAGCCGGTTTCGGCAACACCTGTCTATTTTTTGTTCAGCTTTTGTCAGCGTTGAAAAGCAACTTGTACTGATCAGTAGCAATCAAATACACTTATTACAGACATGATATAGCAGTCTGTAACATTCTCGTGTTACACATTGCCATTTAAGTCAACAGTATTCCGACAACATAATGTGAAACCAACATATTAATTGCATTTCAACACTCTGGGTCTTGTTACTTCAATCGTTAGTTGAATGTGCAAAAGCGAAACAGGGTTTATTAGTACGATCAAAAAGAATAGTTCTGTAAGACACAGAATGACCTTGAAAATTTAATTGAAAAGTGAATTACGACTTCAAATCCTCCCGAAGAAGAGCATGGGTATCAACAATTATAAGCAGCAAGCGACTAGACAGGGTTGATAAAAATATTTTTGAATTTGTAAAAAACCCCAACAAATTTTTCCCGTAACAAATTTGAATGCAATGATCGGAAACAGACTTTTCTTCAATGTATCTCTCAAACAC
>LUCH01000297.1:227006-246023 GCA_013368495.1 Paragonimus heterotremus | reverse complement strand
GCAGAGTGGGTAGGTGTCGCCTGTCTGGATGGGATCCTCGTGATCACTCAAACCACTGGTTAGTGACGCTATCTGAGATGGTGATGTGTCGCAGTCAATTTCATACCTGTATTCATACCATTTCTAGTTCTTCCGCTTAATCTTCTCTTATTAATTCTCAACCTTCTTATTGACGTTTTCTTCTAGGATATTCCACGTCATTGTTGAGGTGAGCGGCGGCCCGAGCCACAGTACCTTTTGGTCAGGTTCACGGCTGTTATGATGATGTATTTTGGATACTGTGGTGCCCAACTCAGCTGCCGCATTATTTATCAAAATGAATCGACGTTCTACGGTTCTTCAACTTATAAGGTGCCTTTCGATGGCTCGTCTAAGAACCTTATGAATTTGTTTGGTTCCATGGTGGCATACTAGGTTTGTATCAAGTGTCTTGTGTTAATTAATTGATGATGTTGGCACATTTTTTGGATGAGCTTTCTTCGTCACACATGAAACGGTATTTCCTTATTAACGATCAGTTGACTTCTGATAGAATGTATCGTAACAGTTATATCTTAAACCATCTCCATCTGAGGAAGCCTCATTGGTCTTTGGGAGATTTTTGAGTGTTGATGGTCCTTTGACGGTCCTTTGTCATAACAAAGCTGTATTCTGATCCGCTGTACCAATCTTAATTGTATCACGAAAAGCATCGTTGTTATCAGTTGCAGACCATACTGGCCTCCTATTCTCGCTTTTTCTCGTAGCTTTTGTATGTTTGTCAGATACCCGTATGCTTCCTAATGTTTTTTTTGTCTTTACTGCTGTTTACATTATGACGTTTTTTTTTTAAAGGAATTCGGCCATCTGAGTTACAAGTGCTCGCGAAATATACTTGGCGAAAGGGAACCTCCTGTTAAGAAGAAGAAAGTTAGGAAACAAGCTGAGTAGGTCAATCGAATTAATTGTTTTTTTTATTATTTCGAACGTTTCGCCCAGAACAATCATGCGTTGTATTGATTCATCCATTCTCTTTGAGATTTTGTGTTAATCGCTTTAGTCAAATGTTAGTTTATAGATTAATTTCCGAAATGCATAGGGCAGCTTACTTAGAATTCAGTGTTATTGGTGCACCCATGTGTGTAACGTAATTCATAGTGTATACTTCTTTTTATTTTCATTCAAATACCACAGGCGTTGTTGGTTTTTCGTGTACTTATTTGTAAGGTATTACCTTTTGCCCCTATTAGAACTGAGTTGTGCACATCCTCGTGTGACTGCTGATTTACTTCTCACACTGTATCTCATCACTCATTGTATTCGAACTATCAGTCATGGTAGTCTGTGAGTTTTATCCGTGTTGCCTGGTCGTGCCAACGGGAATTTTGATTGCCACTTTCCTGGTTGGTAATTCGATAATCCGAACATCGAGACCTTTCAGTTAAATTCCAAATAACATCTCGTGTATACCTGCCTTAAGCAATGTTTTTTTGTGGTTAGGGATTCATGTTCTTATACTGTGTTTTTCGACGGACTCACTGCAATAAGGGGATCCGTTAACCTGGATGTGGTTCACGGTTTTTTGTCCAGTGGGTGGTTCTGGACACGTATATCTCTAGCGTGTTGTCGAGTAAGTAGTCACCTTAGAACGTTCAGCCATATTTGCGTGTGATATGGGTTTATTGTCACCTGTTAGATCCATAGGTAATGCGATGTTATCATGTTCCAACTAAACACATTCGGTTGCGTTTCTTGTTCAGATTGAATTGTTCCCGATCTCGAGAGTCAGGTGGTCGGGTGTTCAGTAGGGCGGAGGGCAGCGATGCTGTTACTATTGATCGCATAAATGAACCGAAGGAAGAAGATGACGAGGGCGAAGAACCAGATCTGGACAGTTGGAGTTCGGCTGTGATTTATGAGGCCAACCTGACTGACCAATCCGGTAGTTGTGCCTCCGGTGGATTTGCCAGGAAAAGGCGCATACGACCAGATTCATACTTTTCTGATGAAGAGGAGCTGGAGGATGACGGTGCGTGATGTGATCTAGACAAGAAATTTAGTGCTTTGTTATCCGTCTGCTGCACGGACCCTGTTTTGTTATCCCGTCACTCTGCCAGTAATTGATGCACATCGTCTTTCATGTCTAAGTATGCATCGTTTGTACAAATGTTCTTTGTAGCACTGATCGTGTTGTGCGTTCATGTATATGTAAACAGATACCAAATTCATACAATCTTTCAAATGATACCTCTCCTCGTTTGAGATCAGTCTAGTGAATATGCGTGAACCGTGGATGAGTTGCCAGTAATGTGCTGCGACCCGAACAGAACACGGAAATATTTGATAGGTTTCGAACATGGTATAACTCCTGTCCCATATTGTATCAGCGACAAGAAAATTCAATTGTTTAGACCGAAACGCAATAGGCTCCCGGAAGTAAATTTAACAACGGTCGGTAGTAGGCGTGGCAACAAAAGCGAAAAGTGCCGGTGTGATAAGCAAGGCCAGAACGATCGAGACTCGAGAACAACCTTTCAGATGATACACCATGAAGCTGATAAAGAGAGTTATGCTACGAAGTCAAATGCTCATGTGCATTTAGATGAGGGGTGAGGAGAAGGTTATTAAGTACTTTTAAGCTGGATTGGAAACCAAAATCGTTAGATAGGTACATGGTAGAAAATGAAGTGAAAACGGTGAAGAATCAAGGGGTTTCTTTGGAAATGAGACAAAACTATTAAGGGATGGATGAATTGATTATCATTTGTTTTTGGACACGCAGCACCGGGTTTGTTCGACGAATGGCTACAGCTTCAGCAAACTGTAGAACTTGCTTTGTCTTAGAGCGATATATGATATGAGATACATTGTCACTACAGACTCTATGTCCGGTCTCGTGTAAGTGCTTCGTGATTGCAATTTGGATGATGTCAATTCCGGAGGTACACAGCCATTTTGGAATCTGTTCATTGATGCACGTCCTCAGTTTCCTCGATGTGTGGCCAACATACTTGCGTCCAAAGTTGCAGATGAAACCATACGTTACATTTAACTGGGTTGTCAAGGCGACTGGGTCCTTCCTCGTCGAGGTCTCTAGTTACATAGTTTCCTCAATGTACATGAGCTTCGTACGTCCGTCTGGCTGCGTTTGCAAGTCTTCGTCCGATTAAGAATAAGATATCATCTCGCTTAAATGGTAAACGAAAGTAGACATTTTTCATTGGAACAGTCATTATAGCAGGTCCTAGGCCTGCCGACTTGACGTGCTTCTCGATAAACCGAGGTTGACAACCGTTGTCAAGCTGTGTACCGCGAAGTTCTTCACTTTCAGGCTTACCAGCTGGGACAATCTTACGAGCTCCGTAAAACAGAGTCGGAAGGAGGCCATGTCATAAGAAATTGAGACAAAACTTTTGAAATGTAAATATGGCTCACACCAAGTTCTCGTGTTAGACTGCCATTCACATTTTTATGCAGCATAACATCACTTCCGGTTTTCATCATGAACCCAACGTTTTTGTGCAATTGTTTCATTTGAGCCTGTGAACTGAGATTTATGAGAAAGTCGTCTACTTATCGTCGATGTGAATTCCGTCCGTCGCGTTGTCGCTTCAACCTGCTGCTCAAGATAACCCATCATTATGTCCGCTAGCACAGGTCCTAGTGGGCTACCCATTGCAACCGCATACCACTGTCTATAGATCGTACGTAATATGTGCATAGCTGATTTAGTTTGCATAACTCGTCCGGAGCGAGCCTTAGCCGCAAATTCTCAGGGTATTTTCGAGCGCACAAAGAGTTTCTGTTGAGACCATTTAATCACCATCAATGAAGAGTCGGTGGTTTCATCTCAAAATTTCAGGCCATTCTGAACGGACAGTATTAATGATGATCATTTTAGCAGTGAGTCTCTGTAGCTTAAACCATTGACGGTGTGATCCAGTTGACTAACTTACGCGCCGATTTGTTTACTGTCACCCTGCCATGTGGAAATGTTCATAACATCGTCGAGTCGCACACTGTTGTCCTCACATATACTCTTCCACCTAAATTCCTGGGGCCAAATCGGGACTTAGTAGCCTAGTTTCCAGATTTCAACCGATCGGCCTTTGACGGGCAATATGCTACGTTGCATTGAACTATGGTCAATCGAGTCAGCTGCTAGTTTTATCAGGTGGGCTGATTGATCAAAACATGTTTGGAGAATGTGCAATTTTATGACAAATAACCGAGGCAATGTAATTGGTTGAATCAGGTACTCCGTATGTTGGTGAGGTTGCTGATGATAATAAACCTCATGGCGGTCCGGCGGTGAAGTGGCTTTAAGGTATGAGAGCCTTGATCACCACGTTGATTATGTTACGCTTAGTGCGGTCTGTTCAGTTGGGTATTACAAAGTTGTCCACACCGCTTGTTGGAAACGCTCTTGGACGTGATAGTGTCCCTCAGTCATTGGTGAGCCCAAATATGTAGGTTTATTTTCCCCCGTTTTTTCTTCACGAAACTACTGCTTTTTGCCCTGTTCTTCACTTCCATACGTTTGTTCCTAATACTACTACTTCCTGGATTGTTCTCAAAATCAACGACAGCCGAAGCATAGTATCCACGGTTGCCACTCAAGGTTGACAATGCCGTTGATACTGGGCGGACGGCAGTAACAAAAAATTGTGTCATTCAATCCCAATGAGTGGAAATCCGGCTGTAGCACGTGTAAACATGCTGTTTTTACATTAGGTTGAACTAGGCTAGCAGATGCCAACTGTTCTTTTCTCTTCCTCCTCAAAAGCGTGCATCAGCTTTTTCACATCGTTGTCGTTTTCTTCTTTGGTACAGTTTTTTGTAGAATTGTCTACCCTCACTTCTGTATTTGTCGGCCCACACTAGCTTTATCTCCTCTTTCACATCATCATAGAGTCAAGGTCCTTAGTGAGGCCTTATGATGACACGATTTTTTTTCAAAAATTAGCAAACTTGAACGGGAAATTTGTGCGAACTACTTTCCAATTGTGAGCGGAGTCTACACTCGGTTATCTCTAGTTGTGTGCCAGCTGACAACGGGCACAACTCGCTCCCAGCCGATTTGAGATGAACAGGGCAGAGTTACCTTCGCTCAGGATATTTAGCCTAATGAACCGACGCTGAGCAAACAGGCATGAACCATCGGAGAAGAAGCTTGGTGAGTCGGCGTTTGCGCATGGTGTTGAGTATTGTGAATGGATGTTTACTGAGCATTCCAAAAGCTGAAGAGAATAAGTTGTCCTGTTTTAGTCTTCATAACCTGGACATTAAAAACTTATTGTTGAGAGTTTTATTCGTTTTGTCCAACTTTCTTGACGATCCACCGTCTTGGTACTCCATCCTTCCGGTACCCAATTAAACCAGTTTTTCTCTCGTGTTCACTGTTGCTTAACCGCCGAAAATTGTGTGCTTATTTGAAAGTAATCTGCACGCTAATGTTTCACTTCCTGTTGAGACCAAGTCCTTACCGATTGACAGCGTAAGAAATCGATCGGGTCACAGTCAAGCGGTGACGACAAACCTTATTTAGTTTTAGAGGGCATTCCTTGACTCTTTCTAGTGCTTTCTTTTGTTCAGTTGCACAGTATAATTGAGAAGGAACAGTCATAGTGAATTAACCACACGAACAATTATCGGCCAGAACAGGACACCATGACACAAACATATACCGCAACCCTCCTATTCACTCTATAGGTTCGTTGTAGCCTGGGTATTCATCATCTGTAAGGACAGTCCCCTACAGCAATCATTCCTGCGAAAATATTGTCAGTTCTACAAAAAATGACGGTATTGAGAAACCACTGCTGAACTCTGACGGCGACATTAATCTCAGTGTAGTATCCTACGGCCATTGTTGTTTGGACCGTGGCCGTCGTGTTTTGTCCTGACCCTCCCTTGGGTTAGGCGAACATAATTTTTGGCTGACATTGTTTGTGAGCTTTCGACGTTCGCATGTAAATCAATCCCCATCATTTACTCCTGGATTTCACAATGTTTAAGCAATCGAAGTGGGAATCCATTGTACTTGACACTTGACAATTGGGTCGTTTCAGTGTATTAAGCAGTCGTCTGATCGTATTACCAGCGTGATTGCCAATTTCACTTGTCTAGTACTGAGATTATGAGTGCAAAAAAGTAATTACGATCATGTACAACAAAATCAAAAGGTGTATGCGTGGAACTTCAATGTTACGGACGTCACATAAATCGTTGTCAGATATTGTTACTTGCGCAAACTTTAGGCTTACTCGAGACCAAGTTGTGGTCAGTTTTGATTGTCATATTGTACATATCAAAAACATCTATTAGGTGTCATTTTGTGCTGCTAATTCAATTATTTCTTCTGAAGGGAATCGAGTCTAGTTCATTATACTTCTGGGCAATGAGATGTTTCCGTTATGGAGACCTTACACATTAATGTGTCTCACTGTCTCATTCCCTTTCAACAGAGGTTGCACATGACTGACTGATCAGGTACTGCAACCTCTGTGCAGAGCTGTGAAACGTCACTGTTCTTTTGGGAACAGATCCATTTGTAATTATGGCAAAAGTAGATGATACTAGTCTAAGTTTTCCCCGCTTCGTTGATTCTAGACGTTTTGAAACATGATGTGGGGTGCGTAATGCTTTTCTGGGGTCTTTTCTTGGACCCGTTCTGTCGCTTACTACTATTTTTTCCACCACCATGATCATCATCATCATCGTAGACAGCAATACGTCGGTGGTTCACATTGATGCTTAACTGTCACACGACCACCACCAAGAAGAAACAAACCCTGTTTAGGAAAAGAGAAGAGAAAATGGGAGAGTGGAGGGGACCTATTCACTAAAAATAGCTGTCATTATTCAAACATACAACATCAAGTCGCCTACACCTTGCAGACAAACAACTGAGCCGTAAGTGAAAGTGAGGCATCATCAACAAGACCTCTTCCTTACGGCTTTCACTGCCCCGCGTAATTAAGTACACTCACTTCACAGACAACTCGGACAAACAACGACACCATGATGGTTAGTATCCGTCTGTTCTTTTGTTTCAAAACTGCATGCCGCGTGGCATGCTTGAAGTTACATTACTGATGAACCAACTCATCCAGTTTCAAGTCTAAGATGCCACGTTCATCATCGCTGTCCAAGTTGAGGTGATTTCAAAAACGCTAACGCCGTACCATTCTCTGGACAGTTTAAACACCAACGTTATTACGTGGTCACAGACTAAAGCCTTTGGCTACATTACCTACCACGGTTTAGGTAATTGCGATCACGGAGAGAAATCATAGATGCTGCCCCACAAACCATTTTTCAATAATCAGTTTCCCCAGGGTTTGTTTGACATATACTAGTGGTCAAACATTTTGACCTCAGAGTGAAGCTTAGTACAGCATATATATGTAATATACCATTAGAAAATTCTGGTGCATGCAAAACTGCAAGTGGCAACCTGCTGTGATTGTCTGGTCGCTAAGTGAAACACCCAGTGCATTTCTCATTCGAACATTTTTAAATCGATACAAACCACGTTGATTTATTCAACTTGGTGAAACGTGTTCAGCGCGATCTCAACTTCAGTTATATGAACAGGTGATAATTGAAGTTACCGTTGAAGTCTGAACGGCCAGCTTACTTGGTGACGTAGACAGATTTTCTAATCAACAACAATATAGATAAAGCAAGATTTCATACAATAAAACTGGTAGAACTAGAGCATGGTTACCATGATTGTCAAACAACCCTCAACGGTTGAAGTCGGTAGGTTTGGTTTGAGCTCGGCCAAAAAATCTAATCAGAGTTTGATAGTACGAGTATTTTCAAAAAGAAAAAGTGTCCATCGCTTGTTAGTTTGATTGTATTTAACCGACAATAGCAGGTTGTTTTGTGCTGAACTGAGGTTACCAGGAAGTTGTTAGAGAAAACTGATTTCGTCAACCGCGATCGTCTACTTTTCGACTTACTACTGCAACACCGATCGTTGATCACCATTACGCAGAAAAGAACCAGTAACACTGGTCGGTTGACGATCGAAGGGAGCCGGCCAGCAAGTGTCGTTATCGATTATATCAAAGTCTGCAACTAACGTCAATAGGTTTGCTCCTGTTAGGGTAAGATTAACTGACGGTTGTCATTAGTTACGAATGGACGCGATGCACAACCCAACACAGTAGACGATAAACAGTGCCCAGAAGATTTCTAGCACCGAAGGATATTTCATTGCGGAGTTATTTTCAGTAACCAAGTAACTAACACAGGTGCAACGGACTGCTGGTTACGGTCGTCCTGGCCACGATCTGATTAAAGATAGTATCAGTACGACTAATCCCTGAATATTTGCTGTACTGAGAAATTTCGGACTAGCTATCGAATGGATTATAAACCCGGTTTCATACCAAATGTTACCCAATTACCCAACGAAAAATCGAAACCTTATCAAAATTTGCATGCTAGATAAACGAGTCGAGGTTGTTATTCAGTCCTGGATGATCATCGATAGCTTTGTCAAATATGTTGCAACTTCCCCCAAACATCCGGTTGCTAACAAGATGATAGTGGTTGTATCAGTATTTTTAACGTGGACTTATTCGGTACGATTGTCATTCAAACTCAGCTGGCTTTTCTGAAAGCACTCATGCCAATGAGGTCTCTAGTTGTTAGAAAATTGCACTGTTGATTACAGTGGGTCCTGACTAATCCCTTCGTGGTCGTAACTCAGGGATGACTTTGTAAAAGGGCTGATTTGCTATATTGTGGCGCAGGTCAGCGTCGTCGAGAACGACGGACCCCGCGCTACTTTCAAAATGCTTAAAGCTTGTTACTTGGATACAAAGCGACCGAGTGAAACTAACGCACTGAGGTTAGGGACCAGCTAAACAACTGGAACGACAATGCATGTTCGAGCTATCAAATACTAGAATCAAATGTACGCGACGTTCTATACTCACAGCGAGTGACTTCGTTCTTCTATCATGAAACTCACGTGTATCTGCCTGTGTCATTGTCACTACTTGCCACCTATTACTACTGGGATTTGTCTCTTACAGAAGTAGTTGGCAAAGAAATTGTTTGACTCACGGTTGCGTCAGAACCGTTTGAAGCGTGTGCAGTTTAGTTTTCCATTCTTGGGTTGAGTTTACTGCAACCTATGCAACCGCTTCCGAGTACCACGAAGAAAATTCAGCTCATACGGAGACCAATGACAAAACATTCCACTTAGCAAGACTAAAGCCATAAGTTCACTCTCTAAATAACAGCGAACCCGCCGTTGTGTCGCGGGTGAATGCAAATTAAGTGCGTTATACAGGTTCACACACTCCCGTTACATGCTGAGGCAGATGAACAACATCCTGACGTGCAGGGAAACCTAAAAAGATGATCGATGCTGACACAGGAATGTTATGTTAGCAATGCCGCGACGATAATCCAACTATTCACAACGAAAATCTCATTTTCAGGACGCTGGAATCCAAAATCTTTGAAACCTCTAGCCTAGCTCACAAAAAAATGAAAAAAAACCACCTGAAATTACTATACAGCGGAGCTTTATTTACATGCTGAGTTGACCCTAGGAGATGCGTCAGAGAGCCTCACTAGTTGGTTGATAGCTAATGAGTATATTCGGAAAACTGTTGAGGTTTCGGAGTACTGCATATCGAGCATGACTTTACTCTTGGAGTGTGATTAAGATTTGCATATCATGTCAAAAAGAGACTATCAGGAATGGACCTTCGCAGAAAGGAAATAGTTCGGAATTGGTGATGGATTTTATATCTCGAGTTGATGGTTTAGGTGTTCCGCTGTTCACCGAACTTCACATTCGGATTTCAATCGTGTTATTGCCAAACACGGCAATATTATAAGTGCTTGGGAGTTTGGGCGCAACGCCCAAATCTATACACTAAAGCTCCCAGACACTGATGTTGTCGTTCCGTTTGTCTGCAACCTAAATGAGGAGCTTGATGTATAACTGAACATCTAGAAAAGTGACTGCGTTACTAACAGTAAATATCAGTAGCATATTTGGACCGTTCCATTATACTATATTGTCTCGCGAACTAAAAGTTGGTGTTGCCTGTGGGATATTAGCGCATTCTCCTTCTAGCCTCGGTAATCATCTGTAACCTTCAATTCATTTTATTCTCTAAATTCTCGGTGTATGGTTGGTAAAGTTTACGTTGACGATGTTGATTGATTATACGGTTTAATTCATCCCATATGCGGAGCTGAAAATAGCTTAGTGGTAACGACGCCCACCACCAAACAGGTGGCTGCAAGTTTGAGTCTCAGGGACCTTACCAGTTTCTCTGTGAATATGGACAACCCTAAGAAATACCGTTCATTGTGACCAAGTATGCCACATGACAGAAGGCTACACACATTTATTCTTGCTGGAATGGAACCTCAGGTGAACAACAAGGATTCTCATCAGTTTCCTTACTGTCGCTGACGCTCTGTATTGGATGCTGCCGCTTGTCTAGTTCCGTTAACTCTGTCATGGAAAGACAAGAGCCGTCTGCCTGTTCTTAGATCACAGTGATATTTTTGGAAGCGTTCGTAAAGAGGCAGTAATCTAACTCGTGATTACGGTAGAAATCGAAGTCAGTTTGCTTAGTTTGTTTGGGAAACCTCATCGCCCCTCACCACTGACCCTAGTTTTCTACACAGAATAAATAGTCACACTTACGATCATCTATGTAAATGATGTGGTGCGGAATATTAACTACTCCATTGAATTTTTTCCTCCCATGTTGCTGAAAATTCTATCTGAGCTAACAAGCTAATCAAAATCCCGCAGTTTGTTTCTTAACACGTCTAATTGTGTTGACGTGTGGTTTGCGCTGATGAAGAGAAATCAATGTGAGAAACTTCCCAATGCTTGCTTCTCTCTTTATGTAAATAATGAACATTTACTGGGATTATTTTCTGTTGAACATTTGGGGATTTTTTTTGGATAACAACGTGTTATTGATGTTTTCACCAAAGTCCGGCTTTTAACTTACTTCTTTCCACACCGCTTGCTTAGTCATTTTACTCCGGGGTTTGTACTCTTCCACGGGATGTACTGCTCATCTATTGTTTATCCTAGTTCGTCGTCAAAGGACTTTGCACTTTTGCCAAATCCCTAAAAACTCTATTCCGTTGTAGTGACATTTCCTTCGAACAGTTCGTTGATTTCATTGTTTCTCATAATTTCGAATTGTGTGCACAAGTTTCGGCAAAATTCCAACCGGACCCAACCCTCCCGCTTGTGTTCGGATCTCCCTAAGTGTATTTCTACACCTTCCATTAGATCCCAGAAAAATAATCCATTTACATTCACTCGTCTTCACTGTTCTTCCATTACTCCTTATATAGCTCGACCTCTACACATCCTTGAATAGATCTCAAAATTAAATCAATCGAATTTCTCACATTTTATAGCGGCTGTGATCGCTTTCCTTAACTTGTCTTTGAGTTACACGGTTACATTCATTTCGTGACCTAGCCACGTTTATGTAAATTTTCTCCAATCACTGAAGATGTACGTATGTAAAAAAAAGAGCTGAAAATTCACCTCTTGTTGTGCATAAAATATTTTAATGTCTTGACCTGACTTGAAAGCTTAAAACAACTTATTCCTGGCTTATCAACTTGGATTAAGATCTGACGAGCGTGGTGACTAAGGCCTTATCTAAAACGCATTTGCTCTCAAGACCGGCTTGTAACATGCCGGTAGTTTCTTACGTCAGCTTAACTATCGACATGATATGTGTTCTTACCCGAACACTAATACCATGACTCAGTTAGAATATCTTGTCCGCGTGAGTGCATAACTTGGTTTTAGAACACCGAACATGTCTTACGCGATGGAATGTTGCTCATAGTTAAAGCAGACCGTCGTGACAAATCACGATGGAGTGCATTTCTACTTTAAAGGGTGCATATTTGTGGACGAATCTCAAACGAGACGGCTGTCTGCAAGTAAACGGGTGAGCGGCACTAGTAATTACTGCCTGCCAAGTTTAGTTGAATTCGTTTGTTTGGAGAGTAGCATCAACGTGATAATGAATTGTTATCGCCTTGCGAACTATTACCAGAAAACCCCCTTCAACGTCGGCTGTATAAAAAGTTCACTGATTACTCTGAGCCCTCTGCCAACCCAGCTATGATTAACGATAACGGCGATCGCATCGACCAGTCCTGTTCCCTAGGTTTTGGGAACCTGATTCTATTCAACCGAAATGTAATCGAAGCTGTCACAGGGCAGCTAGCTGCTTGTGATGTAAACCCTAACGATTCAATTTACATGGCCACCCGCCCGCCCCACACTTATGGCTGTCGTAGTTGAAATTTTGTAGCAAACTACTTAGTAGCTTCAGCGCGATTGTATCTCGATGTTACCGGGTATTTTCTTGGTAAATTGACTGAGGAGATAAGCGGCCGCTACGCCGGAACTTGACTGTTGTTCAGTTTTCTGTTTATAATTTGACTGGGTAGGATGATCTTTATCCAAGTAATGAGAGACAAAATTTACAAGACCTGGAAGATAATACTTTAATATCTCCATCGAGCGTTTTGGAGAAAAGTCAGTCATCCTATCTAACATTCGTAGTTTAAGTTGCTTCCAAAACAAAACCCGAAAGCGCCTGATACGCGTTACTTTGCCTTCTGTTAAATTTCGACGGTCCAACCGTATCAAACTCACAAGTGACCTGTTGGCAACGGTCAGGTGGCCCGGACCTGACATGAAGTAAGCATGGTTGCCACTCGTAAATTTTTACACAATTACGCGTGACGTGACTGAATATCCACTTATCCGAAGAACCTCAACTTATTTGTTGTTGGTGATAATTATGTACCGATTTTGTGCTGAACATAGCTCACTCACTCAGTAAACATTTGACTGGACTTCGCATATAGTGTCATTGAGCTTGAGGTGCTTGATTTCTAAAATCGATATTCTGCGATCAGTTGAAACGTAGGTAACATGCAGATGAATAACTATTGAGCCACAGGGAGCTAGATGAAAGAACACCTGTGAACACCCGAGAATCAACAATCCAACGGCAACATTGCAAAATGATGGCGACCAAACCTACGCCCGGAATGCTGTCTGGTCGACCCAACGGAGTTATGAGAAGAAACGCGTAGCAAACAAGCTCGTTTTCGGAAACACCGAAAACGAGCTTGTTTGCTACGCGTTTCTTCTCATGACTAAACTGGGTATTTTCACAGTATTGAAACAAACCAACGGAGTTAGTTCGTCTGTGATGGTTTTGGCTGCAAAAACGTTCACCGTTAATACTGTCCATCCAGAGTGGTCGAATACATCCAGATGATAATGTTCCGACAGATTATTACTGCCCTGTGAGGGAGTTTAATTTAGTTAAGGATGAAAACCGTTAATTTCGGAGTGACTTTGCACTTACTGCATTTCCTATCTGTCGCTTAACCCTATACGTTATTTTGAACATGGTTCTGAGTGTGATTTACTCGGAAGTCTTCGTAGACGTCCGTCCTATTATAATGCGTGAGAGATCTGAGGTTACGGGATTCTAGGGGATGCTCTGTGCTTGTCAGACGATTGACACAGCTATTTCTGGTTGCTATAAAAGTGAAATTCGTTAACTGTTCTGAAATTACGTAGGTGATAAAGTGAATGAAAAAGAAGACCATTTTCTCAACACTAGCTTATGACTGGTTTGTGAACTTAGTGTAATCTATGGGAGTAGTGGAGATGTTTTAGGTGGCCGAAAAGCACTGCAGAAGCTGATGTCCAGCACACTACTCTTGTAACACATTCTGAAGTCATTGTCACCATTCGCCTGCCTGAAGCAAACGAGAGTATCGAACGGATTGTTATCCGTTTCAGGAGGTTCACGTCGATTGTACACATTATTGATGGCTGTAACGATAGTGGTTTTGATTACGTAACCTGTTCTTGCCGAACGTGGATATCTGGCCATGGAAGACTGTGTTTTGACGAAACCATCTTGAATGCATATTGGAGGGGAGAGTTTGAGCGATTCTTTCGAATTCGTTTAAACTTTGAAAAAGCTAAACGTGTCAGGAAAAAGAATATTCTCACTTGATGTAACATCCCTGTTCACTAATATCCCGCTCGGGGAGACAATTGAGTTTCTAGGCGATTATCTTGAGAACAACTCCATAAACATGGGATTACCGATAGAAGAATTGAAAAGCTTATTATACCGTTGTATCTATAATGTTCAGTTCCAATTTTCCGGTAGACTATATCGGCAAAAGGACGGGGTAGCAATGGGGTCACCATTAGGACCATTACTAGCCGATATTTTTATGGCAAAGGTTGAAAGTGATGTGCTAACGACCACGATTGACTCGTTCACTTTGTACAAGCGATATGTAGATGATATTATTTGCGTAACTGATGAAACAATAAGCCCCGAAGAAATACTGAAGCAGTTCAACTCAGCCCATAGGAACATCCATTTCACCATGGAGCATGAATCACCCGAAGGTATTTCGTTCTTAGACGTCTTCCTATCCCGTCGCTCAGATGGGACGACACAAAGAAAAGTACACCATAAGTTGATGTGGACCGGGCAATATACGAACTTTTATAGTTTTGTACCATTAAGACAGAAAATTAATCTTATCCGATGTATGGTCGATAGAGCTAAGAAAATATGCTCTAGTGACACTCTAGAAGAGGAAAGACAATTCATATTCAAAGTACTAGTTGAAAATGACTATCCCGAACAATTTATTCACAGGCATATGTCAACTAGCACAAAGTTGAACAATCAGCACACTGTAAAGAAAAAGTCTGTTTATATTCCATTACCTTTTAAAGGCGATAATGCCTCAGACAATATAAGCAACAGACTTAGCGTAGCCATGAACAAAACTTATTTTGCAGCTAAACTGCGCGTTCAGTTTAACTGCACACCGATTTTGCGCCCTCAGTTGAAAGATGCATTGCCTATTCATGCTGCCTCTTACTGTGTATATCATTTCGTTTGTTCCTGTGGAACGAGCTATGTAGGCCGCACGACAAGGCGATTGTCTGAACGCATTCGGGAGCATCATCCGGTGTGGCTAACTCGAGGCTTGGCCAAATCTTGCTCGTCTTCTATCGCTGCACATCTAATGGAATCCAACCACTCGATCGATCCCAACGAATCATTCCGTCCTATCTATCACGCTCATGGATTACAACCAAAACGGACCAAAGAGCGCCTGTTGGCAGTCGCAGAAGCAATAACCATCCGCTTGCTCTCCCCTCCACTATGCATTCAAACGTGAGTATCCTACGAGCATATATACTACAACAGATACCTGGTGATCGGTACCTGACTAACTAGCTGTTGCCCTAGATAAATGACCAAATTTACTGGCTTTGCTGACTCAGATTCCATTTGCAAATACATACATGTTTTTGCTTGCACAGTGTTTAACTGGCGTGAATACGCTGACGGTTTTCTTTTGTTAATATCAACTATACAACTTGCACACGTTCCTTGATGTTTGCTAACTTCTTCATTCATGCTTGATTGTACCGAACAAAGAGAACAGGACTGGAAGGATTGTTCCTGTAGCGTCTTAATACACGAATACAAAACTTCGCCGTTTGTTTTTTTGTCGTGAAAAACATCGATTGATCTCCCAATCTTCGTTTTTACTAACCTTTTTGTTTACTGTTATTTGCTTTAGCCTCTTCAATGTTGATCGAATTTGGTAGGTATTTCTTCACGGTTGCACCCCCAACTTAACTAACCGCCAGAATAACCAAGTCATTCTATTGGCTATTCTTGAATCACTCTTTTGTGTTCACACGAGCAGTTCATCCAAGTCCTGCTATCTTCGATAAGTTAGAGATGAGCACATCAGCTAATCGCACAATCTACCACCCGTGTACACAACGCCATGAAGACAGGAAATTAGCCGAGGCCATTTAATTGGGACTCACTCGAGCTGCAGACCCAAGCGATATTGCCATTCAGATGGTTGAGACAACGATTACCTACTCCACCCGTTATAAATCACAGTGACTTCTTTTCATGGGTTGATCTACATGAGTCCGTGACTAGGCTTTCAGGGATCTTGGCATTCTTTCGCTGGAATAACTACAAGTCACGCTTTTTAATGCAGGTGATCAACTGGCACCTCTCTTACCGTGAAGTCATTATAGCCACTCTGCCGTCGTACCACAAAATTCTGGCGAATTGGATTGTCCGGGAGATGAGGAAATCCTGCGAAAAAATCCTCTCTCCAGACAAATTGGCCGAAGTAGGCAACTTTTTAACGTATTACAGATACACATAAAGATATCTCAATGTCACTCACAAGATATTCCACATAGTAAGTCACTCACTTACAGATCTCCTTCCATTAAATAAGGCTAAACGCCAAGGTGCTTATTCGTGGGAACTGATTATGAAATGGGAAGGTTGCTATCCAAGCAACACCACTACACAGTTAGAGTGTGTTCATGCTGGAGTATACTGCGAAACTCGATGGTCAAGACTAAATCTGTTGATAACATTAAACTTCTGCCCGACTGGCATATATGTGAAACATAAGTTTCCCAGTCCACCCCCACAGGTCACTGAATATGCCTACCCGTTGGAAACTTGTTTCGGTTTGTTTTATTAATCAATAATTGTATGGTTCTACGTTCGTAGTTTTATTCTAGTATCATTTTAGTCACCTTGGTTTACATCTATAAACCATCAGACAAATTTCTGTCTGATTAACACAAATATAAGAACTCACGGACTGGGGTCTCTCTTGTAACTGTCTTTGAGCACGGAAACGTAAGTTGATTGCACGTTTTATTTTAATAACCCAAGGCAGATCTAACATTTTGTTTCCGAATTTTGTTAGTGTAATTGCCATTAAGTACGACTTTCGGTGTAGTTGATTGGTATTTTATACTTTTTCAGGGTTACTGCTTTAATGAATCCGGAGGTATATGGCTACAGTTATTTCGTCATTTATTCGTCTACAATATAGCAGAAGTGCTTTGGTTAATACCAGTTGAACCTTATACAAAATCGATCGCAGTCTTTGCGGTCCCGTCATTTAAACCTCTTTTGAAAAGAGGTTCTTTATTCACCCTTCTCTATGGTAGTGCATGTGCTTCGAACAGCCGGGATCTGGACTCCGTGCATTCTTTTTTATGCCAACCATATTGAATACTATCTTCTAACTTTGGCTTTCAAAGGGGTTAGCGGAACTCATGCGTGATTACCAGATTATCGGATAATGCTAGGCTTATGTCAGTTGAAATTTTAAGCTGTTTATCACTGTATAGAACGTCGCTGGGAGAGTTTCACGATTTTTCTTGACTCTCTGTTTACTGCTTCTACTCTCGAAGCGATGATGCAATCCGATCATTACTCCTATGCGAATGTGACTAACGTTTGCACATGACAAGTTGGTTTCGTTTAATGCAAGGCTACGGCTGCACTGATCAACACGGTTGCCTCTTGACAGTCGGAGGGATCTACACTTCTAACGAACTCTAATAAGGGCGAAACTCCAGTCTAGTACACCTTTTCGTAGGGTTCTAGCTGAGTGTCAATATAACTGCGAATGCTGTGAACAAGTGTTAGTATTTTCAGTCCAGAAATGAATAACCTAACGCACACACAGGTTACGTGTTGCCAGATAGACGCTGAGTAACAATAGCACGAGCACTTTCAATTTGTAAAGTAACCATAACAAAGAATAATGAATCTGTCTACTTTTGGTTTTATAGCAATGGAGATTCAGGGGACTTTAGACCACTGAGTTTAAGTGTGCAGGAAACTGGGTCATCAAGAAACCTTCAATTTTGAACCGTTTGATCCACAGTTTCTTTGTTCATCCAACTTGGCGTTCAGGTTGCAAAAACTGAGATACTTTTCGTTCTGTTGACTAGGCACTGAACATAGTATGTCATCTGTGTTGGCCACCGAACGACTTAGTAGGTAACGCTTTGGCGTTATTGAGGGTCACCATGGAATGAAACGACGACAAGAAGTATCCAGCTTTTCGTAGACGAAGTCAGGTAATTCTTCTCAAGACTAATCAATAAACCAACTATGCTTCATTGAAAGTCAGCTGGGCATTATCAAAATAATCTGTGACAGTTTATAATTCGCAACAGTTTGCCACAGCCATATGCATAAATTTGAAATGCGTGTTGCAAAGATCAACAAACAGCGAGTGATCTACACCCCGTTAAGTTGGCCGTCGCGCTGACCAAACGCATTCGACTGTTATTTGCTTTCAGAGATCTTTGATGACATACGTCATAGTACTTTTTGAGAATTCAATAACATTAGGTAGTTCCTTTCCAGTTAATGGGATTCTTTAATACATATGACTTCGACACATTGAGGATAGTGTGGACTTCTCTGCTGAAACTAAATTAACAACATCTTCAGCTCCTTCCTGTAATTCCAATGTTTAGTACACTGGTCGATTAAAAATCCACTCATCCCAGAATTTATAATAAACGGATAGATCATAAGTAAAAAAATCTCTTTCCAGAACACGCGACTCCGCCTGTATTCAGCAAACGGCTTTTCTTCGTTCGGGGAGAACTGATCCAAGTATTTTATGGATTGAAGTCACATCCACTGAAATTCCGCGATTAGAAATACTCCGAAACCTGGCAAATTCTTACACAGTATGTCGGCTTAAATTCTCTTCCACAGAGCGTCGGTTGGTTACGGGTAATAAGCTGTAACATTTGACTAATTTGCACTTTATTTTCGCGTTCAAATCGTTGTCGGCTTCGCTTACAATAAACGCCAACAGCAGCTTTCAATGTGGTAATTGAACGATCAGATTGTTGTCTTCTCACTAGGTTGAATTACTAGGTTTTGAATGTTTAACTGCCTAACAGGAACACGATACGAAAGATTCTTCCGTCTTGTAACATTAGTTGGCAATTGAAGTTGATATCCATTTCCAAAGGATTCTGGTGATTATCCAATCGATCTTTGCACGGTGACAAGAGATTCGTAGATTTTCACAGTTCACTATTCGTAGAACCCTACGATTTTCACATATCTC
>LUCH01000297.1:202760-226906 GCA_013368495.1 Paragonimus heterotremus | reverse complement strand
GGGGCTAGCTTTTCGCCTGTTACACCATCATATACTCGCATAGCCACTTGGCGCTTGGAACACTTCATCTTATTTTATGGCCAATCTATGTAAATTCTTGTGGCCTAGATATTTCTGTTCAATACTAAGTGTGTTCTTTGGGCCATTTTTGCTCAAAATCTATAACAAAGGTTGTTTGAATATGTCCAATTGAGCTTCATTTACATTTCATTCACCAGTGTTCTCATTAACTTGAACTGTTTAAGTATCGCTTCATTCACGTTTCTAAATTCTAAAGTACATCGAAATATTTTGTAGAATTTTGCTAATCTACCCGATGAAGAAAATGAATGTAAACCGTACTTCTAGCTATTAATGATTTTGTCCGTTCTTTTGGTAACACTCAAAGTCATAGCCATTGTGCAACGTGTAGCCCGAGGCTCAATAAACCGCTTTATGAGCTGAATTTTTCACTGTGCAGTTTCCTATTCACTGTAGTTTAATACCGATCTTATTCCACCTGATACTGCATTTAAAATCGGGTCTGGTTTACCCTGGTTCAACCGGATCGGGTTTTGTTAACCACGAATGGAGCCTACACTGTTTGCAGACCATAACTGCCCGTTTATTGACTTGGCCAACACCGGGCAATAGGCTAAGCGTCGTAATGAAAGGGAAAGGCTTGCACTGGCAACTCGCTGTGGTTTACTAACATATACTTAACACCGACATGTACAGTGTGGGTCAAGAGAATTCGGCATCACCAATGCGATAGTCGTGTAAACACTGACGCAGGTAGAAGATGAAGAGATATGCTAAGAGTCAAAATACTGCCACCGTGCGAACAGTTACATTGGGAGGCTTCGTAGCTGAGTAGTGTGGAAAATAACTTATTCTAAAACCACTTGGGTTTTTCTATTTGAGGATGTGCACTCGGTTATGGTTAGATTATTCAACTCTGTCGCCACAGTATACATAGCTGACATAAATTCAACTTACTGTACTGATAGCGTGGGTCCATTTTGCAACAAGGTGCCGGTCGTCTTGGACCAGAGTGAAGAAACTTTAAAATCAAGTCTACTCAATGGAGAGTGAATACGATGAACCGAATGTAAGGGGTCTGGTGTGAGCGATGAATCACGTGAAATCTATATTTCTGACGTAAGTCTACGGTTCGACAGTAGGAACGAGGACATTGTAAAATTATGATGGTCGTTTCTTTTAAATGTACAGCTCGGATGAAGTGTCATTAGCGTATACATATTTCGAGGATGCCATCAAGCACGGAGAGCGTCCAGTTAGGTTGTGTCGCGCGTACCAGAATCACTTAGAGACAGAGGGACTTTTCACAGTAAGAACTACCACAAAAGAACTTGAGTATTAATGCAACTGTTATCACTAAGACCTCTCGGAAACACATTACGGTATGCCATTGCAGGATTTCATGATATGCAGTTGTCGGTATTAAAATATACTATCTAGTTATTTAGATAATAACGAAGTTGACGTGCGAAATAAAGTGCAACGTGTCGAAAATAAGATGTGAACTGACATTCGGTGTTAACGTCTTTACACCGTTCACCTGAAGAGAAATTACAAACGAAATACTGACGTAGCCAATATTATTGAAAGCAAACTTGCTGAAGCATTGAGGGTCATATTGGCTTTCCACGAATCGCCTGATGCTTACTTTGCATCACTTTCATAAAAAAACAATAGGACTCATAGTTCAAGACATAGTGAGAAACACGAGATAGACAGACTTTCCTGCGAATCTGAAGAATACGAACTAGTTATCTTCCTTCAGTCCGTGTCTGGGACAGGATTTGTGTCCAATAAAAAAAATGTAAATGTAATGTTTGAAAGTGTGATAGCCTCTGGATACACAGGTGACTAGAATTTAAGGCATCCGATCACTAAAGCTGGGGGAAAGACGTTTGTAAGTCGATAAACAGCCAAGTGTATTGCAAGGTAATTTCGAAACATGCAGCGCATCTATATTACTATAAACATTAACCAGTCATGGGCCAATCAGCTGTGGACAACTTGAATGATAACTGATTTCGCCAACCTAGCACGGCCGCCCCAGTATTGTGTTCTGATTTATGGAAAAGGATGTGAACGCACTTGAGAAGAATGACTGCTAGGTTTTTAAAAACGTCACAGTTGCCTGAGTACTAGCATGGCACTTGCAACAGCACTCAGGAAGTAAACTGTATAGACATTCCCCTGTAAACTGTTGGATTACAAATGAGTAGTATGGGGTTTTGGTTTTAATAGAGATTGAACATAACTCACAATTGATCACAGTTGTCGCCTTCCCATAGACTTTTCAGTCGGTCCGTTTCGTTCTCATTAAATCTCGTCAGTAGTACATATCCTCGCCACTGCCGGGACTAGAACAAGCAAAAGTGGTTGAGAGTTCACATATGATAATTCGATCGTGTCTAATGTGTGGTCAGTGGTGCAGTGGTAAACCCGGTTGCCTCATGAACAGCGTGGTCGGAGTTCCAGTCCCGGCAGTGACGAGCTCTAATGAGAGCGAAACTCGAGTCTAGTGCTTCTTTTCGAAAGGGGTCGACTGAAAAGTCTATAGGAATGAGACAGTTGCGATCAATTGTGGGTGATGTCCAATATATATGAGAATTGTTAGATATCATTCAGAGGTACGCCATGGTGCCAAATTGTATTGTCGGTTGTCCTCGCGCTTAATCTCAGGAGAAACACATGAATTACGAAATGTTTTGATTTTAGGATATTTTTGTGAACTTGATTGAGTGGTTACATGACGGGGTTATTGTTGCGACAGAATTCAGTGTACGTAGATATGTAGATGGTCAGCTGTTTCCGATGTGAGTGCGGTAAGATGCTCAGTTTGTGAGTCAAAGGCAGTAACAATGTACTACTGCTGGCTATATGGCTACTTATTAGACGCCCACTCGTAAAGGATGAACAACGGTTACTACAGTCTTATATACCCCGGATACAACTTTCTAGAAAATTACGTAGTGATTTGCAACAGTTGCGCACAATCGAGGCCCCGTAGAAACAGTGGTTCACACAGCCGAACAGATTACCACTGATTACTGCCCACGAGACGATGCAGCGTTACTAAAAGAAGCCTTAGTCGCAGAACGAATGCGTCAGCAATTTTACTGATACACATAGCACAGGAAGGTCGAACAAGATGGTTGTGTTTACATTGGTAAATATCAGGGATTGTTTAGCCTGTTTTTCAAAAGTGAGTGCATGATGACAGGCGTGAACCGTAATCTACCAGCTGCACTGGTCTGCTGATACCATGCGGCTGAATTAAGTCTGCTACTTTTAACCCCAACTGTTGTCCAGCTTGCCCACTTTCGAGAATTACCAAGTTATTATATCTTTTATGTAACCTCTCAGTTCATTTACAGTTGCAGGGACGTCCACAACGGAGAAACAGACCACTGCCAACGATATAGGATGGCTGAGTACATTCCAGTAGCTGGTGCACGCGATAACGTAATCGACGGTGACAACGGAGCGCAAGACCAGAAAACTGAATTCATCCATTGCAAAGCAGAGTAGAAATAGGTCACATTGTTGATCAAGCCATTTCGTGTGACGTGTTTTCGAGTAGCCAAAGTCCTGGACTACATATTCTCTAGAGCAATGCTAGTCAATAATCGTCATCCGGCACGGTGTATGTATAAACCGTTGACTGAAGTAGTTTGTTTGCCTTGTAACTGAAAACAGCAGGTTACTTGGAGTAAATCCCAAAGTTTGATCGTTTCTATTGTTGCTAACCGCATGCTTTACAGAATCCAATGTTTAATGTTCACAAGTGATTGGAGCAAACGGAGTTTCAACTCACGCATGGTGTCCTCTTTTGTTACTGTCGAACTGGACCAAGAGAATTCAGTACTGGAAAATAACCCCGATCAGCTTAAGCTGAGTAGATTATTAATTTCCGTTTCATACACTGTAATGATTTACGGATCGTCTATTCCACTGATTATGGTTTGCATTTCTCTGATCTTGATTTAACCTTTAATTAAGGGAGACAGCATGTCACATAAATGACCAATAGGAGAACTATTCACGTTTTGCTAACTGCTTCGCTAGTTGCTGAACACGACGTCAACGAACCAACTTCAGGTTTTAAACTAACCCAATTTGTGACCTTTTCGATTCACCTCTCGAAAATACCTATATAAAAAAGTATGCTTAATAGGTTCTGTAACTCTGTGCTGATAAGGCCGTGCATGGTTCATTTTTAAATCTTGCATGTAACCACCTGGATCTCGAAATATGCTAGTAAGCGTATATCAACTGATCGTCAGTACTGACTGAACACAAGCATGACTGGATCAGTGCCAAAAAGTGGACAAACCAGGGTACTGTTGAAAGGCAACTAGCGAACAACTGGGAAAATCAGAGGAGAACACCCCGTTATTTTCGTCTATAAGACAATGAACCGCGCTTAGCTCCGTCGACAGAAATCTTTTGATCGGTTATGGTAGTTGTAATGCACATTTCCTTCATGTACAATGTCTTAATTTTACAAGCAGAGAACAACCGTTCTTATTGACGTTATTCTTCCAACAAAAATTTCCTAAAGTGAGCATAGAAGTAATTCTGCAGTGGAAATTTTTCATCTACCCAGGATGAAAGATTTTAATTCAATGCAATCCGATCGATATGATTGATAAGCCATAATTAAGTTTAACTGACTTCCAGGACCTGTGAATTGTGGGCGCTGGTCAGGACAATAAACGATGGCCAAATAGTGCAGCCGTGATTTGCGGCTGCCAAACGTATTGTGACAAACGGCACGGCGTTTCCTGTTTGCTGGGAACCTCTCACTAGTCGCTCTGCCAATCTGATACCGCCTTGGCTTCAAACGTTCTTTCTATTATGCCGAAGTAACTGTCTTTACTAGTGTAAAAAATGACCAGCCCAGTGATTACTCAAGACTTCAGCTGTCAACTTTTTGACCACAACTGATCCACCAAGCCGTTTATGTTGGGATATTGAAATGCGTGCTTCAGATTGATGCTCCTCAGTTTCCTTAACGTGGGCAGTGAAATATCTTTTATATAAGTTACTTCTCTATATGCTGATTTGTGGGAGTTGTTCCAAATGCCTGTATTTCCGAGGAGGTGAATGTACATAAATTTTTATGGAAGGTTTTGGGAAGCCCTTAACAAGACGTGTATCTTGTGCCAATGTCTGTTCGTCCCATACGAACCACATAAAATGCATACTCTGGTATGCGCATTTTAGCACCTAGTGAAGTGAACGTATAGTTTATCCATTCGGAATTTGTTTACTCAACAAATCTAAGAAGAGCAAAATTTTGTCTTGTTCACACTCGAGTGCTATGTCGGCATAACAGAAAAAAGTTTAAAACCAGGGCCAAAAAGTACACACCGAAACAACTGAGGGATGAATTAACACAAGTGGTAAGCATCTCACAGCGACCACGAGACGCCGTGTCCCCAATCGCTACAAGTGTGTCAACCACAGACCATAAATTGTAACCATGGTTATAACAGAGGTACGTTCTCTGCGTGTAGTTGTCGTGCACAAGTCGTCAAAACTTCTTTCTGCAAGCAATGAAAAGCAAACTTAAGACTGGCATTCTGCAAACAATATCATACATAACTTGACGACTCTAACATTCCACATGCCAACAAACATCAGACTTCAAGCACATCAGACATATTTCACTGAATCGAGAAACCTACAGTCAATACATTCAGATTACTTGTGAATGGTCCTTTTCGCTCAGAATCAATTGAATGCCACTGTTTGCTCTCCATTACTTTAGCAGTTAACATCATCCACGGAGCAGATTAATTGATACCTTTCACGTAATTGTCACTGCAGTTCACTTCATGTTGGCCAAGTTTTTCTGAATATTGACAGTATGAAAGTAGTTCGTGCCGTGATTTTCGTCCTCTGACTATTAAACCTACTGACGAGCTCTAATGAGAGCGAAACTCGAGTCTAGTGCTTCTTTTCGAAATGGGCCAACTGGAAAGCCTATGGGAATGCGACAGCTGCGATCAATTGTGGGTGATGTTCAATCTATATGAAAATCCAGATCCCCTACTACTCATCATAAACCTACGATTGTTTATTTCTTGTCAAATATAGACATTTTTTATTGCTTGATGTTAATTAGACTTCGTATCAAGAAGTACATATTAACGTTCTCATTGTTACTAATTATCTCAGCTGCTTTAATGTGGAATGATACCTGTCATGTCACACATGAGAAATTATATTCAGCATTCCGTAACTTCTCTTCGCTTGGTTTACCTAATCCACTATCTTTATGACAAACATGTGTACTGGTGGTGTTTTTGAACACACTGCACAACACCATGTGTTACGGTGTTCAGCGGGTTCGTTCTGTTTTGACCAACTAGTTGGTCCATGTGAGTTGCTAACTTAATGCCTCCGCTTCATTGGCCGTGGAATGCATATGTTATCAACTACAAACCATTGTTACTTCAGCATCTTTCACCCCGAATTTGTCCTATTTTTCTTCGAACTTGATGGGTAGTGTCAACTGCAGTGAGCTTGAAACCAGCATTTTTTACTGTTGTCAACAGAACTCCCGCTGGAGGTGATTAAATCTATATCAGTGTGGTAACTTCATGTAGTGACTAAACTGTCCGACTTCCAACCGAACAATACTGATTAGTATGTGCTACTTCTCGATAGTGAACTCAAGCACGGACGATGGCGGGTCCGGTTGAATATTGGTTTGAGAGTAAACCTCATGAAACATTGAGTTTATAACATTCTGAGCTCTTGCAGTTTCGGTCAGTGCTGAGCAACAGACTGAGATAGTTTACGGCCATGTAGATAAACGTGGTGCTACCATATCGCACAGATGACAAAAGTAACCTAACGACCAATGTGCGAAAACTGAATACAACCTCATATGCTGAAAACTGAGACGCTAGACTCGAGATTCGCTGGTCAGTAGAGCCTATCTTAGTCATGGCATGTATTTGAAATCTGACCACGGTTTTACGTTACAACTGTGTTGACCAACGCATTAAGGACCTCACATTATGCACGAGCGAACTATCAGATGCAAACTCATAAGCACATTTACCCTTGATTAATGCTCAGTTTATTCGCTGTCCTCAACTGGAGAGGTGGCACCTGCTCTGTTAACTGCATCCGATGCTCCTACTTCCAGGGCTATTTGTTCAGCTGAAATCATAAACGATGAAACTTGTTCACCGGTATTTCGGTCACTGACTATTTGTTGCAGGAATGAAACGGTCTTATTTTGAAGAGGTTGGCTGATAAAGTCTGTGCGAACACAGAGGATGCAATCCGTTGCGACTGGTTTTAAATTTTATCAAAAAGTACTTTGCAACTCATCAACCATCAAAATTCGACTCCACCAACAGTCGCTTCCAACAAAATCATGGCTCTCAAAGTGGGACCATCGATACGCTTTCAGACTGATTAAACTTCCTTCGACTCGTGCCGTAAACTGTATAACTTGTTCATGAAGTGGACATTAGCTTCTTAACTTATGGAGTGAATTCAACGGAACAACAGTATCCCTGGGCATTTCTGATCAGTTTCAGACATTGTAGGTCTTGTTATTTTCCCTTTACTTATGATCTAATATAAGTATAAAAAACCTGCAAGAATTTTGCTCCCACTGTTTACTGCGTAGCCCCAGTTTTCTTCCTCTTCATCCTGTTCGGTTACACATAAATCTGCGTAACTGAATCAAAATTTTCTGTACTAGTTAGTCGATTTTGACTTTGGAGACTAATGTTATATCCATTGTAAGACGTAACAATGGTATCGAGGCATTTCTCAACGAATTGAGGACATCTGTCCTTCTGATTTGTATGCTGAGTTCGGACTGAAAAATCATGCTTTTGGCTAGCAGAACACAAGTGAACTAATAAAATTTGAACACAGTTAGATAGAAAAATTTGAAAGCTGTTTTTTTGCCACCGGAACATTGACCATAGTTGAGAACAACTTGTCCTCATTTTGACCTGCGATGTGACAGGTACTGTGGTATACTGTCTTCAACTTCTCCAATCTTCCGGTTATTTTTGGGGTCTGCCAGTCGGTGCGATTGAGTGACTTGGCAAAACTAGCGTTGTTGTGTGAAGTTACTGAAACAAAAGTGCGTAGCCAATCTTAATATTGTGTTACTGATAAGTTGTATGGTAGATTTAGAGACCAAACTGCGAAATATAGGCTTTAATTGAATTCACACCGGCAACGAAAGCAGTATGTCCATATGTTGCAAATATTTCACCAACAGAGCTACAGAACCACACAAGAAGCTCAAAAATTTAACATTTGAATTCATCCATCCAACTCAAATCTGTATCACGTGGAACCCACACAATGACCTTGTATTATCGAGTGTGCAGGTAATACGGTTTTATTGCTCAGTAGTAGTGTTAGTAGACTCCAGCGTGAACCACCTGAAAAGTCCCACTACGATAGTCAATCACTTCGATCACCTAGTCGATTCCTTGTTGCATTATGAGCACATGGGTGACTGAATCGTCTGACATAGCGTGTACCGCTTTTGGAAATACTGTTTGTTTCACTGATCTGGATCCAGCCTTAGACCCGCCTGTTCGTAATTTGATTTTCTGTTCATTCGATTTAGTTTGGTCTCAATTTGTTCATTTAGTTTTTTTCTTTCATACAATTAGTTTCAAGCTATATGTAAAAAATAAACTCTTTCCTTGAGCGTCTTTCGTAACTGAACCTGAATTGTGGCCAGTACAAGAGTAAACATGTAAAGACCTTCTGTCGAACAACCACCATCAGCATAATCAACAAGTTCTGCGAGCACATTTTGATCATGGAAACGTAGAACTTCGGTTGAACATGAACCATTCTGTAGCTGGATTTATCGTCTGCTCCACCATATGACCACTGAACACTATAACACTGAACTTGCCAGAACCCTGTACTTTTTCCTTTTCAAATCAGGCTATTCGATGGCACTAAGATGACTCGTCGTTGAGAGCGTCAAACTGAGGAAACCTGATATCTGATATCTCATTCTATAGCAGGCTGCCATTAGGAACGCTTAAATTTTCGGTGCGACTTCTTGGTCATTCGTCATTCAAGCATTCTAAACCTGAGAGTAGAATAACATTGTGATCTGGGTATGGTTTCATCTGTGGCAACTGGCTAACCGTACAGCCCTCTATAATGTTAGTTCAATCCTAGAATCCCACTCTAATTGGGTTCAATCTAGAATGATTACAAACGGTCGCATTATTAGTAACGCTGATCCACTTTTACTTATTCTTTTAACCAGAAAACGTGTTAAATCAGATTACAGTTATTTAGATAGCGTACTGCGTTTGTTTATTAGTTAATAGTGTTTTCACAGTTTATCAACGGTGTACATGCGTTTCTGGTCGTTGACTGCTCCTTGGTAGTCTTGACTATGGATTTCCATAGAAGTGGGGCTATAGCAGCATAGAGTGAATTAAGAATATAGCGCCGATTTTCGTATGCTACTACTTAACTTATATAAGTCAGGTTGACACTCCATACTTGCACAACCGCATACCACCACTTGCCACTATGGTTTAGGCTCCGTTTTGGATACACTGCTCAAAATTGTCATTTCAATGAGACCCGGCTGTCAAGAGCATTGATCGATTGCAACGAGCTGTTGTCCGACACATACTAAAAGTACTTCAGGATTGGGAACCAGTGTGCGCCAGTGGATTTAAACAAAAAAATGGGAAACGTACTAAATTTTTAACGCAGAATTCTGTCTTGATCAATCATTCACCAGCTGTTGGATAATGATAGGCAGCATGTAAAAACAAAAAGATAAGCAAAAGGAAGGAAGACTAATTTGAACCTACAGGTTTTCCAGCAATAATTGAACTACTTAGTATCGCCTTCATGTTTTAGACCTTATATATGGCTATTTACTTTTAGCACGATGGAAGCACACCTCGCGGACTGTATCGTTATGTTCTAAAATGCCGGGTAATTTTGGTCATTTCCTTGTTTCTACGTCTAAGGTAGCCTTAAAATAAAACTAGGACTGAGCTTAAAGATCGTTTGGACAAAACTTTCCGCTGATTAATTATCATCATAATGCTCATGCTGTCACACAGGAGTTACCACAATGATTCAGAGTACCACCGAAATTAGGCAATTGTTATTTGGTCGTTCTCAGAATCAACTATTTCTGTGCCACTGGCTATTTTAAGTTTGCTGCGTCCGCGTGGACGTTTAAAGCCCTCAAGCTTATCTGATGTTACAATTTATGAATTAGCCGTCCTTTCATGAAGATTTGACCTCTTTCATATGCATCACCTACCAACGGCTTGCCGAACTTGTTTGGGTTTCATCCCCGTCACTAAACTGTTAAAAGTATAGAAGAAGGATTTTAACTTCACATAGATAGTAACCAGTAAAACCGAGTCTGTCAGGTCCACATACATGACGCGAATTGGATGCACCATGCCCTTGACTAGCGGTAGGTAAATTAACGAAGGCTTACACATTCTTTGATGGTGAAATGAGAAACGAATACCGCTAGTAGTTTATGCGCTTGTTACCGAACTGCTGGATCTTTTGTATGTTGATGGATGGGCCGGGTAAACCAGACTAAAATAGAGGTTCTGGGCGGTTTCCCCAGGCTAGGCCGCACGAACGGGTCATGTTTGTCACGAATTCAGTTCCCACCGTTCTGCTGGCTACGGTGAAGTTGTAGTTGGTCTAAATGGCACATGGTACTGCTTCAATGAGGTTACGTTGAGAAAGGTGTTAACTTTTCCGATCTGCGTACATCACCTAGCATACAGTGTTCAGTCAGTCAACTTCATGTAAAAATCATTTACTCAGATAAGCAGGACTCAGTAAAGATCAGTTATAAGACACAACAGCTGTTCCTCCAAATCGATTGGGACAAATATTCAAGAGCAAAAGCGGTGAGGGTTGATGTCCAGAGTATCTAACTTACCGTGAAAAACTTAAGTTTTGTTTATTGGGACAGATAAAGGCATTGTCTGCTGATGACAGTGTCAGAAGACCAAAACTTCCTCGATTCCATCTCAACTCAAACCTTGCGAAAGGTACTGCCGGGGGAAGTCTTTATGATGTAGCTCAATCTGCTGGAGGAGTAGTTTGGAAGGAGGTCTTCTGAGGCCTAATTGATTGTGTGTCAAATCGTAGAAGGTGTGCAACAATTTTGGTGCAACACTGTCGAGTTTGACTTGACAAACTCGTTAGCCATCACAGGAACACAATATCTCCAGCGGAAACAAGCACCTATCCATAATCACGCTTTGCGTTTATAGTCTGGAAAAGCATTTTTATCATGAGAATTGAGTCCAAATTCTCAACAAATAAATGACTGGTGTGAGATAATGGCTGTTGAAGAACTACCACTTCAAGTTGAACATCATCCACAATTGATCGCAGCTGTCCCATTCCCGTAAACCTTCCAGTCGGCCCTTTCGAAAAGAAGCACTAGACTCGAGTTTTACTCTCATTAGATCTCGTCAGTAGAGCATATGCTTGCCAAAGCCTGGACTAGAACTGCGGCCACACGAAACGTGAGCCAACTCGAAAAAGAGGTTACTAAGTATTACTGTCATCAGTAGTTTCGATGCCTCCATTTGCAAGATGTGACTAAAATAAAAAGCATTGACAGACTTCCATTAAGCAAACATGTTGCGTAAATTTCATTCGTTTATCCACAGTGCTAAAAACCAGGTGAATGCTTGTTAATGCACCATGTCGCGTGACTGTTTGATATTCGGAAGTCCATTCGACTGACGCATGAATGAAAAGCTACTGTAGTTTATGGCAGATGTGTCAAACTAAGTTCGCGTTGATATCAGAAGTGTTTATCAAGGGGGTAAAAGATGACCCCAACATAGTTCGTGGTGTAAGATGATTTATAACAAAGTGAATAAAATGAGCAAACGGGACATATATGACCCATCAATAACATTGCCTACAAAACTCAACCTGAATATGTGCACAGTAATTTAACTGTTGATCTCCAATGTTGGGGATAAGTGGTTCGAAAACCATTACAGTTATAAGATATCCGCACCAAATTTTGTACGAATGAAGTCAGATAGCTTGGGCGTCGTGTTTAGCATGTCATTGATAAATGGGTTGAGAGTAACACAACGTTATGGGCAAGTTGTAGTAATCTACGTTTCAACCACCTCGGGTGGCCTTCCTCAGGAGTGTTGTAATCGGAATCACACTAACGAAGGAACAGAGGTCACGTGGGATTTGCCGTGGTTAGGTCAGTCTGTGCTACCACTGAATTGGTTGGTCGAATTGTCTGCCTATTAGATGGGAGTAAGACTGATGCAGATAAGGTTCGTCTGTGTCTGGTGTTGTCTATCCATCCACGCCACACTGCAGACATGGGTATGCAATCATTGCGATTAACACAAGTGTGTTGTGTGTAAATGGTGATAAGCGTCCTTAGGAGGAAATTTCATGTGCATCTTGTGTTCGACAGCACGTACTTTAAGTTGTCTGCTTGTCTCTCTTATGTAGTTGGCATTGCAATCACCGCATTTAATTTCGTAAACACAGTCTCTTTGGTCGCCCATAGAAACTGGATCTTTAGGATGCACTACCAGTCGTCCTAAGGTATTATCTAACCGAAATACGGTTCGTACATCGTACTCAGACAGGATAGAGCGAATTTTTCCAGATGTTTGTTCACGATACCGTATTTGCACAGTGGACTTGAAAGTTTTGATCGTCTTGGTCTCCTACTTAGTTGACGTGTGCATAATTGTGTTCTCAACAAACGTTTTTGGAGATTGATTAGCGACTGGCATTTCTTTAACTCGAGGAATTTCTGTTGTCAAACAGAAGCTAGAAAAGGATTCGGTCATCGCATTACATGCACTGTCAGATAATCACAACGTAGTTTTTGATCAAGCTCGAGTGATTCACAGGGATCTGCCTTCCCACGCAGAGCGCTGCTGCGCTGAACCTCTCACCATTTACACACAACACACTTGTGTTAATCGCAATGATAACAAACCCCTGTTTGTACTGTGGCGTGGATGGATAAACAACACCAGACACAGACGAACTTTATCTACATCAGTCTTACTCCCATCTAATAGGCAGACAATTCGACCAACCAATTCAGTGGTAGCACAGATTGACCTAACCACGGCAAATCCCACGTGATCTCTGTTCCTTTGTTAGTGTGATTCCGATTACAACACTCCTGAAGCAGGCCACCCGAGGTGGTTGAAACGTAGATTATTACAACTTGCACATAACTTTATGTTATTCTCAATACATTTATCAATACCATTACATTTACTTCACAAGTTGAACCCCTAACTCATACGGAATTATGGGATCAGTTGTTGTGATTTCATGAACATGGACTATATGCCGATCCCGCCTAAACTCAATACGACAGATCTTGTCAACCAGCTAAGCTCTTATTCACCACTTGGTGGTTTTAGCCACTCCGGTCTCAAACCACGCCAGCTGTTGCTTTTTGATCTGTCCTGACAAACCTTTAGTCCATCAGCGCAGAAAGAAGACATATGTTGCGATATGTTAACATTTCGTTTACTCTCATCAGTCGCAAACGTAAAACATGCAAGTTATACATGACAGACAATTAGAGATAGACAGGGTATGGACACGCATAAAATCACACCACGAATTATGTCATCACCACCACGGCAACCCTATAGGTTGCTTCACCCACTTTTGTGCACATAGCGCCGGCTGGTGAGCTCTAATCTTTCTCCGCTGATGAAGTTATTGAAGGAAATCCAGTGTTTCAAACTTTTAGTCGTTAGCCCAACGTATTCCGCTTTTCAGCAGCAGGTCAGTGGGTATATGCAAAGGGAATTCTGCTACTCAACGGAACTTTTGACCAGGAGCTCAAAACTGCTAACATATTTAAGTCGGGTCAATGTCTTTACACATTGAAATGGATGGCATGTGTGTAATTGGATATGTTTATGTCTTTATAGTATTTCTGAAGGTTAATTTATTGATGACAACGTGCACCATGCATATTAAGCGTACGTTTCAGTCTCAGTTTTTTATCTGGTCAATAGCCCATCCACAACAATGTTCAGTTGTTTAGCAGTGGTTATCAATCACCAAGGGTTTTCCGTGATGCTCAGGACCTGCATGTGGCTTTAAGATGGGAACCAGTGTTACCATATGACTAGAAATTGGTTAATTTGTCACGCCTGTCAAGCTAACAGTTATTTCATTCTAAATAATATGATTGCCACTGCGACATTCATTGTCCAGCTACGAGTGATTTTGAGTAATTAGAGTGTTTCATGATTCGTGCAGGTTCAAATCGAAATAGCGTTCCGTTTATTCTGAATGTTTGTATGTGGTAAGAAGAAAACCGCCTATTAATTTCACAATTGATTAGGTTTATAACATGTGAACTGATAATTTTCCTGAGTTACAGATGAGAAGAAAAACACTGGATTCAAGGGAAACCAGTGCTACTGAAAGGTATTGTTCACAGAGCTACATAGAATAAATGGCAATTTTTATGAAAGTAATAATGCATATGCTGAAGAGTGAAATAAAAGTCAACCCCAGCTTTATCATTCTTGTTCTCCGAATGGTATGACGAAGGTACAGTGCGTCGACCAGTCGAACGAGTGGCTAGCAGTAGCCTGTGGACTGCTCCACACATGTTAAGTTGGAGTACTGCCAAGAGTGGTTTGAAGTAACTTTACATGATAAGCAAGCAATGTACTCCATACTTGTTATTTAATGACCATAAGTAAGTTGGAAAAGATGTAGATCCTCGGAGGACCGGTTAAAGGTAGCTGTAACCCAGTTTGTTGAATGTCGGTTCAACCAGGCCTAGCGAACAGCTCAGATTATCAGACGGACAAACAACAATTAATGTTCTCAGGCTATCTTTAGTGGACGTCTATTTGTGTAGTATTTTTTTAGTCTAAGTGGTCACTTTCACACTAACTTTCATCGTTATCAGATATCGTTTGGGATATTGATTCGGACGAGCGACTATTTTGTTATAATCCGAAGCTCCTTATTGCCAGATGGTCAAATGAGTGTATCGATTAAAGCGAGCGACTAGGGTACACAGCTTGTTTGAGTTGAATGAACAGCCAAAACTCTCAGTCGGAACTCGAAGCTGTGATCAAGTGTGAAGAGTGTGAACAGAATTTTCGATCAATTTCGGTCATGTCAAAATGTTCACCATGACTAATAATTCCTAGTCAAAGACTACGTGTCGCATTTACCGGACCAGTTACCAAATAGCTTTTGGAGGTTTTCTAAGCAATACTCACGGACAATTCTAGTTGTGTTTAGACGTGGTTATTCAATCAACCTCAGCGCTAGGCAAACGAAACAATGATTAACACATTGGATAGATGATACCTGAACTTTCCAGTCGAAGTAGGATTGTGCACTACACATGAGGCTGAAAAAGGGAAATATTTCAAGCTGAGGAACCAGAGAGACGGAGAACTGCTCAGGGTGATGGCAATATGTATTCTGGGGTGAGGCGTTGTTTCAGCAGTTCATCTACTATGACAGAGTTGGCTAGTAACAGTGGGAGTTATTGCAGATGGCGGCAAAAAGTGTTTCATCTGTTTACACCGTAACCTCTCCTCACTTTTAATTTACTTCCATTTAAATCTTGTTATGGTATTTCCATTTTCTACAGGCCGTACTGTTTATCAACATGTTTTCTCGGCAGTAAGTTGTTGGGTCAGGTCACCTTAACAGCGCCACTTCCCCAATAGATGCAAATCTTATGCCACACTAGTGAGTGAAACATGTGCAAATCAAACTACGGAATTGCTCCACTGGACTTGTCACTTGTTCAAAATATGAGTGTCCCATTTGGACGTTCTTCCAAGATTGATTCGCCAGAAACGGATCGACTTTAGGTTTGTGACTTAGAGCACGTCATGTTATTTGGATTTTTGTCTACGGCGATGCCATCAAAAGGACGGTAATATCGCGGCCAAGATAACAATTCTTCATCTGATTTGAACAAATGGATTGTAGTCAACCGCTGAAGGACTTACCAACTTCCTTAAACGGAGACACCGTTTTTGTCAACTTCCTATATGGCGGTTGACATGAAGAGTAACATTCCTTGATAATAGGAGTTTAAGATACTTTTTGGATAAAACAGAGTGGGAATGCATCCAGATCTTCAAGAAATGTGTAAAACTTTTTGAGATGTTAATTTTTCTTTCCAATGAACTTCGCAATGACTAATCCTTCCACGGATGTACGTTTTGAAAGCGATGCAGCCGTCGAAACGCGAGGAATAGTGAATTTGGCTGAGGATCCATCTGCAAATGAGGAAATGCCAGGTGCCTGCTAATATTCAGGAACTCATTAGCCCAGCTGATCTGAAAGAAGTTAGAGAAAAAGAACATTTACCAATCATCGAGCCGGCTTGAAAAGTCATCTAAGTTTCCTATAGTGAGGACATTATTATAACGTCTTTAGGTGTGGACTGGAATGTTTACACATTGAAGGAGGTTGTTCAACTACAATACGCTTTTCAAGCGAAAACAGAAATACATATCATCAAAGACATTGAACGTGATCAAATAACCTCTGAAGTATTTTCTCCCTAAGCTGCATGCAATGCATATCTGCATTTTATACAAATATTTGCCTTGCGAACTGCAGCTTATATTCTGTGGTGTCTTTTAGCAGTAATAAAACTCGAATCTACTAACCAGAAAAAAATTTCTACGAGAATTGTTTTTATCTTATGATTACTTTTTAAATTGTCACCATTTGGGAAGGAGAATCGTTGTCAAGGTCTAGGTGTATAGATAATAACACACCCATCAGTTCGTTAGGTTGTTCGGGGCTGTAAGTATTGCCGCATCACAATCCCCTTGAATTAGTTTCATTCGGTGCCATAGATTTTAGGAACAGTTGTAGTATTTCAATAAATAGTTTGTTCCCTTACTTTTTCACTCATCCTACCCAACTGTTACATGTACATTTGATATCGATCGTCTGCGTGCAGATTTAAGCAAGAGGACCATATCATCGGTCCTAAAACAGTCTCCCATTGCGTTCTTTTCGATGCGACCTTCATTGCTGAAGAGCAGCGAGGAGACAGCTATTCATAAACAGGAACTGGACCATCACTTATTCTTGAAAATGTCCAAAAGCTGTAATAAATCAAAGATCAGTACGGTTGGACAATGCCTGATTAACTGTATGAAAATTTCGAAACTTAACTTTGAGGAACAGACTGGGTGGCTGGTTCGTTATGGAATCGTACAAAGAGTGAGCGACTGTGGCTTCTGTACAATAACTGTCAATCGCCAAAGGCTATCTCTAAAAATCTGAAAAATTCACGTCAAAACAAACGAACACTGATCATATGGCCTCTTATCTCACGCCCTGAGGTCACGACTGAGCTCAACTGGTGGGCGGAACGGATTGTGAATTATTTTACTTTATTTAAAAGTAAAATAGATAGCTAAAAATCGGTGTAGCGTGAACCCATTCAGGTCATGATCTATCGTTAACAGACTTGTATAGAAGAAACGAGTGTTTGTCTTATCGGTCGGTCTTTTAAGGTGGCCAAGGTTACGCCCAATTTGAACGTCCGGTTTAATAAGCTTCATTTTCAAAAGTTTCATTCCACCCTTCTAGCATGACTTTTCCACATTATCAGGAAGCAAGAACGAATCGCCCTGGGTTTTTTAAAATATACATTTGTTGGTTATGACCCAATATATTGTGTAAAATATATCAACGCGCAATCATTCAAAGGAGTAATCAAGAACGTTACGCCAGTGAAGCTTGTGTTTTTTGTTTTCATGCCAATGTGAGACAAGCTAGCAGGAGCTCTGAATTTGTTTACAGATTAGTAGAATTTTATGCTCAACAGATTGCGACGTACCAGTGAGGTGAAAAATGTGACCTCAAATTTTCCAGTAATTTCACCGTAATTGCCATACTCAAAGGCGACGATAGTGTGGATGAGACGCATGTGATGAAGTTGTTTAGTGTGGTGACTAAGAAGAATAACCACATATTTAGTGTTCCGAATTACGGTAAAATTTTATATTCGATGTATACTAATATAACGGTTGAAATCTGACGAGAACTACGGAAAATATTTGTTTGCAGAGTGCACTGTGATAAATTCTACGAAGCCTGCATATAACAGTCAGTGTTGGTGGATTTCATTTTATATTAGGCCCAATCACTGACTAGGTGCCATGAGCTGCGGAATCGTAAGTGATACTGTTGTAAATCCTCCTAAACCATACGCTGGTTTGTCCTTGCTGCCGTAACGCGCTTGGCAGAATTCGGATTCTCCTCACGGTAATAAGTAACACGAAAAATCTCGGTCCCGAACAGCACCGCAACTGTCCCGTATTCGCTCCCAAGACAAGCCAAAAGACGCGTTCCAAATATAAAGCTCTGTTTCGCTCCAAAATGGGGTGCAGCTAGGGCGACAAGTACGAGGTATTTGTAGAGCGTGTAATGACCACACATTCGCAAGACATCAGGAGAACAGTTGCCGAAAAAAAGAGTTAGGATCGCTAATGAGCATAGCGTAATATAAAGTCTCAACCGATTTGAACAGCTCCGCTAAATAACACTGAGTCAATCGTTTTTTTCCATTCTCACGATGGAGTCGCCTTGGGACGATAACCGGGTGGGCCCCCTATAGATACACAGGTTCAGATTTATTAAGTTTTGTTTCACTCAAAGAATCCCTGTTACCCAAATTAAGCAGTTGGTGAAACTGAGGATAATCATGGGCAGAATAAGCGCTACCGGTTGAATAACTAACATTATCTAGAAAGTGGCAGTCCATGGAATAACGTAGCTTGAAGACCACATTTTCATTCGAGCAGACTGCTGAATTATCTCCTTTCTGTCGACCTCAGATTAATTTAAAACAAGCCATTCGTAAGTGGTATACAACCAACTCGGAGACACAGATGGTTCGCAAAGACAGTAGTTATTACCAGATGAGAACCAGCCCTGTGCCTACCGAAAACAGCGTTCTTCTTTGCCAGATTGGTTTAATGGCTAACCTGTCAAAGTTAGCTTTGAGCGCGTGCATGCTTTCATATGTGGGATTCTTTTCTGATTCATTCATCCATCTTGGAACGCTGATTAGGCTGGCTTGTTTTGTTGTTCTCGAAAGCTATGCCGAGTTGAGTCTCGGTCCAGCAAGGTTTTCTATGTCAAAAAACCAGAGGAAATTCGCTGGGAAAAACAGCTTTACCCACAAATCCTGAACGCAAACATAATACAGAATGTAGTAAAATGATCTTGGTGTCACTCAAAAGTTAGATGTGGCTTTTACTATGGCTAATACGTGCAACAGTATTCGGAATCAAACATCACTATCTTACTCACTGCCGCCACGGACCTAGTCGGTTCACAGTGCCAAGTGACCTAGACGTGCGATTAGCTGGACACTGACGAAACCTCAAAGGAAACCCTATATCTTGTTGATACGCTCGTCAAGTTTTTGTATAAGAGTTTACACTTAGATTCCCCCTGGCCGGCATGAGCCATGCCTGTGCAAGGAGGACGCAGTTTCTCAGGGAGTAAAACCTATGCTTGTTACAACGTCAACGCAGTACCGTAGGACCGAAAGGTCACTAGGCCTTGAGCACGAGGGAACTGAGTCGTTACGACCTTCATATCGCCGACTTGATCGAGACTAGGCCCGATGATCAAGATATGTTCTGGGGAGCAAGTGCTGCGCTCATCTTGTTCCAATGCAGTTATTCAGCAAAGGCTTCGTGGAGCACGGTATTTATTTCGCGGCAACTGATCGCGTCAATCTATTGACGATTACAGACCTGCACAATATCAGCCTTCAAATTGTGTCCAAGCGCATACTATTTGGTCGGTGTAAGTTTGTGATGGAAAAACTGGCCATCTCGAAGATATTAATTGGCAATTCTTTGGTGAATTTTTGGCTGCAATTTTCTCGACATTGATGAGTGACCGGTCATATGTTCCGGGTGGTCTTAACAAACGGGTTGAACGCAACTTTGTGGCTTAGCTGAAAATCGCTGCGAATGATAACGGTTGTTTCACTTGTGAGACACCAGCTAGCTGGGTCTAACGAATACCTAGTTCTAGCTGGGTACCTACCCCATGAGCTTAGAGTTTAGATTAGTTACTTTATTGCACGACGACGCGACAATCGCGTAGTATGTAACATACGGGTGATGCGCGAGGCTGTGTTGTACGGGTACTGGGCTGACCGGGACCGAATTGTTAATCCACTTTCCTAAGTGCTTTTATTGTAGACCAGGCTGTCAGCGACGGAGGCTGGATGTTGTGAAACGACGTAAAGCAACGACAAGGATTATGTTCGAATGTTTAGTCATCATTCCTCACAAATCGACTTCCAACTTCACAAAACATGGTAGTATGGAGCAGCACCTGAGGAATTAAACAGTTACTGAAGCAATCGGTAGTCAGTGCTCGAATCATTCGAACTGATTCTTAGTGAATATGAGGTTGTACTTATTCCGGTGTGACAAACTAATGAAGCGTTTACGGTTCCTGGTTAAGCCCACAGCAAATTTCATGAGAATTTGTCGTTTCGTATGATGCTTATCGTCAACTGAGCGAACGGCTGAGTGGAAGTCTGTAGGACTAATGGAAAAAGTAAGAAGGTTTCATGCAAGCGCATTCTGACAGTTGACAACACCAGGAGTTCTATGGTTCGCTTAAGTGATTTTATGTCCATCCGTCCAGTGTACTAAACCACAGTGGACGCGGTTTTTGCCTTATCGCGTACACAACCGGACGACATCACGAGGATTTTGCGCAAATACCTTGACAGCCTACTGAAATAACTTGCCGAAGTAACAGGATGAAAATGAATAACCGGTGACAAGAATCCACCAATTAATCACCTACCTTCACTCTTGATCCGGCATTGGTTCAGCGCCTCTTTAGACAGCTTTAAAACAGAACCGCTGGCTGTGGAGCTGTGTATTTAGGGCAGTTTTTAAAATATGTTTTCTTGAAAGATGTGCTTGAAAGATCTGCAGTCTGGAGAAGAAGGAAAATGCTTGTTTCCCGCAGTTGTCTGCAAGGTTGTACAGCAGAGCAATCTGGGTACTGTATCAAGGGAACTTGTGGTAGTTCGGCAGCTTCCGTCTTAACTCTCAGAGATAAATCTTAGATATCAAGTGGTCGGACATAGTTTTAGGCATTCAATAAATTTACTGAGCAGACGTGAACGGGATTTTATCTCTCTCGATTTTCAACCAGCTTCGATGGCAAGGACAAGAATGTCAGATAGCTGACAGATCACGATGGCATGCTACGTACATCACTGCAAAAACAAAGGTCATCTCGGATTGGCAGGTTAATAACTTACTCACAACCAACTGTCAACCAGGAGATAACGACTATGTTTAACGTAAGTAGACTACTTCGGTTTGTATATAAAATTTGTTTACGCTAGTATCTATCAACGAACTCCGTCGTTTGGTTGGCCAACTTATCTCGCTTTCAGAAACTTTCGGCATGATCCTCTACCAACCTACATTTTCTTCAGCATTATTGGTGTGTTTTCAGCTGGAGATGTTTTAGGCTTCCCAGGAGAAATTTGATTTCCTGATGATCATTCGATAATAAGGTTGATTTCAAAGTGAACACCGTTCGCATTTTATGGCAGCGTTCTCATTCAAGTATGATGTTTAGCAAACCTATTTTGAAAAGAGACGTTAAACCGGAATTTTGAATTTGCTCAATCTTTTCAGTGTATAAGTTCGTCGCAACACAGATTTGAATCGGGGGCATGCTATCATGAGGCAAGAATAAGCATTACCGACGAATCATGACATGGGATAATTTTAGGCCCAGTATCTTTTGCTTTTGAAAGTCCTCTTGAATGCCAAGCTGCGACTAAATTAGTGGTTTCCAGCCAAATTAAATTTGTCTGTTTAATCCCAAAGAAATCGCACCAATGTATGTTTCTATACTAACACTTTTCTTTAGATACATTTTGTTCCGATATATATCTTTTCACTGGAATCTCAGTAAGTTTCTGTCTTCGAGGCTAAGGTTTTTAATTTCAAACTAGTTTGGCTAGCCAGCTGAACAACAAAGGTCTCAATTCATGTGTGTATCGGTTTTATTCCCTCGGGTTTATACTGGCTACTTAGTATGTGAATACATACACACGTACTACAGTACACATGCTTGCAGTGAACTGTGTACAGAAGCGTTCTTTGTCTCTGATCACCTATATATATTTATCGTGAATTGAGTGCCGCCAGTTGTGAGGTTTTTTATTCTACTACTTTGGTTTCCATCTGATAAAGGTCGCAATAAAGAAACCCTGCACATTCGTCTTCAGTGATTTAACGAATTCTATGTCATCTATCAAACAGAAGTCTACACGAGCTGCTGTCAAGAGTTAGCTAGTCTACTATGTTCCTCAGGGTAGCTGTGTTTTACTAAGAGAACGACAAATATTTCGTTCAAAACAACAAGGACATTCAGATTTAATCAGGAATTTATGACAGAGGGTTTAATAGTATTCCACTCAGAATGTCTGCATTGACAAACGCATTTTTGAAGTTGTGGAACAAGTGTAGTAGTTAGAATTAGGGACTGTGAATGGCCCTACGAATCTTACTTGAATTGAGACTTTTCTGCACCAGTAAGAAGGAGAAGACCTCGGATTGATTGCAGTAACTAACTGTTAATCACTAGAAAGGAACATGTATGTACATATATATATCAGTTTTGAGAAAATCAGTGTCTGACACTGGTTGACATTAATCGCGCATACGACGTCACAAGCCGTTATCTGATCTATCCACTACTGAACAATGAACTCGGTGAATAGCGGAAAGCATAACGGTGAAACTGTTTATTCACTGTTCGTGTTGTATCCTAAAACAATAGTGGATTGATCCGCTTCTGTGCTGTCTATTATATCAAGATTTTGATAAACAGCATTGACTAGTTTGCTGTAGAATATGACTGCGGAACTCCCAAACGAACCTACTGTCAGCGCCGAGTTAACCAGTGTGTGCTCAGAGTGACATCAGCAATGTCTGCTCTTTTTGGTTGTATGCGTTTACTATAATGGTTACTTAGACGAAGAGAAAAGTGCACCAAGATGTTGTGGTTAGGACAAGTATTATGGCTTGGACTAAACACTTTACGCCTTATATAAGCATTCCATCACCGCTGCCTTGAACTTTCTAGTGATAACAAATAGCAAGGCCTAGTATGAAACAGAGGTATCACAAATATAACTAATATTTCAATTGTGTTCGGGTTGTTCGGTCAGAGATGCATGTAAGCCGATTGGAAGACTATCTATTCATCGAAAACATAATACAGAGTATGATGGCAACTCCATCCAGGCGTTCAGGAAGGCATATCTTGCGTTACCAGGATGTGCACACACATAATAACAAGGCTACAACTGAATTCCGAGAAGCGGACCACAACTAACAAATGATAACTGGAAAGGTTGGTGCATTGTCTTGTGAGCAGACGAGGAAATGATTGTTTTTAGGGGAAAAGGTGAGGTAAACTGTGAAGACTAATACCAACACAAGCAACGATCACACTGTGATAACTCTCACTCACCTTGGTATAGTGTGATTTCTAGAGATAGGGATTTAGAGCTACACCAGTAACTGTGAGACTACCTCAACGGCACAGTCTTCTACAGGTTCTCAAACCAAAGGAATGTGACCATCATCACTGTTGATAAACAAAAACTGGCATGTCTATTGAATTGATAGAATTCATTGAATTGTGTTCAAGAATCGGATTTTGTAAAAATTCCTTCTGACTTCTGCACTCCCAGATCTTTGTGCTTTGAATCATCTGTCAGCCTGGTTACATAAATCCTCAAAGAAACCTACCGAAGCTTACCTAGAGTCTGAGTGCTGTAACTACCCCTTGTTCTCAGTGTATCGCCTTATTAGTAGCTAAGATAGTCTATGCTGCTCACTTACGTTTTTTATGTAGAGTAATGGTGATATGTAACTGCAAAGAAATGCGCACTATTGTGTTTCTTAGTCTTCAGGTGCTTGTCGCTCACTGAACTGGCTAAGAGGCTCTCAAACTTTCCGAATCATTTCATTTTGTCCTAGTATGCTTCTGCCTCT
>LUCH01000297.1:72942-202660 GCA_013368495.1 Paragonimus heterotremus | reverse complement strand
AAATATCTTGGTTACACGTAAACTATTATTTTTTACGTTAAACCCTAACTACGAATACATTTGTGTGTATGAATGCATACAGGTTACTAAAACAGAAGAACATCTTGGTACTCACGCAACCGATCATTTGCTTCACGTCAGCACATCCATTACAGTAAGTGCACCTCTGTCCTGATTCAACATTGGGTAGCGCCTCTTATCAGTAAATCACCTAGCTGAATTTTGACTAACCTCCTCCCGAGTTTAATGAAACAGAACCTGGTTGGACGCATTTCCGAACAATCCCCCCATATGCACCAACTCTGTGTACTAGACGGTTAGTAATGTCGCTGAGTATTAAATGGTCTATATGTGTACAAAGTTAAGTCCACTACTGATTCGCAGAAGTAGAATAACAAATCATCAAAAGTTTGTTTGTGGAATATCGTAGACGGAAGAACGGAACCAGAACAATGACCTTACCCGATACTAGTCAGCTGAGTGATAGTGAAGATAGACAGCACATGCAACTAAAATCGTTCGTAAGTAATAAGTCGATTTTCCAAAGTTTATGATGGGTCTCTCAATAAACTATCACTTGAAGCCAGTAACCTTTGAGCTCTTGGTACCTTATGCTGGTTCGGCCATTACTGCATGATCCCACCGTTATCATTGTTCTAGCGAAATTGAGCGCAAGATTCAGCAACCTAACTGTGAAGTCATGTTGTTTTGCCCATTTTCAAACACCGCATACATTTGTCATTTTCGGAAATAGTTAGAGGCTTAGTCTGACCGAATCACTTTCACAAACTCTTTACCGTAGTATAATGAATAATTCTGTGGATTTCTGGAAAACTGGTGTGCTTTCTGGCTGTCTAACACTACCATGAAACTTCCATAAATCAATGGCATCCAGTTTTCCTTTCACTTTATTTTGAGAACTCACACTGTAGCCGTGAGTAGGAATTAAGAAATTGAGAATGCCACCGGACACAACACAACACACACACAACAATGTATGCTAGTTCGTCGTTAGAATTGTGTAAACGACGCACACAAAGTAAAAATTGCTTTAACCGCAGGTCAACTGAGTCACTTGTATTCAGTGTAGTACTACGTAATAGAAAGTTCAAAACCGGCTTTGCGATGCGTGAGACTTTGCTTGAATATTGAGGACAACGTGAATGTGATTGTACAGAAATTGAACGGAGACACAGTGTTGAGTAAACGTTGTACAAACAAAGAAACACACAGAATCAACTCTTGTGATCACTGAATCTGTCCCACACACTACTGAAGCGGCTGTGAGAAATAGTTAAACACGCGTAAGATGGCCGAGATTGAATCTGACCGAGATTATGGTTGTGATTTTCGAACTTTTGTTTTTTCCATAAATTCCCAGCTACACACTATACAATTAGATGTTACTTCTGTATAAAAGAAGTGCATGCAAAGTCTCCATAATACCAAACGTTCAACCCTTAATCAATATGAGCCCGTATGACTTTGGAACTACGATTAGTGCTGGTTACTTCCGCAGGGAAATTGTATTAATCACCTGCGCGATATCCGATGTTTCAGCGGGATCATTGAGTTGACAGCTAAAACAACAAATATAACTCGCAGAAATGGACTGTGCTGGGGAAGTTCAGGCTAATTTCTTTTTAAGTAAAATGCTTGAGAAAGTGAACGAATCCAACCATTCGTATAAGAATGAATAAATGCGGAGCAGAGCGTTAGTGAAACCAGCTACAACAGTCAGCGGTTTGAACACACGAAAGATATCAATTTGTATCTGGTGTGATTACCTCAGTACATGTAATTACAACTATTTAATTAACAAGCAGTTGTATTCAATTTGTTACTGCATGATCGAGGATACAGGCAAAGTACCTAAAAAGTGAACGGAAGATTCGTATGACTTCGCCAACGGAAGTGTTCATTTGTTCTTGTGTTGCGTTAAAAAGTCATATCACTCAGTTTGAACTATATGCAAAAGTGGTGCAAAAATTCTTGTTTAAAAAAAATTTAACTTGATTTGACTTGAGAAGAAAATGCTCTAAAGAGATAAAATTACAAAATTACCCGTATGTGAAAAAATATATGTTAACTAGTGCAGACTGCCCCCAAACTTGGAGGTATTGAAAACGGCAATAGCATCAAGGCTAGAGTTTGTCAGATTACATTGGGAAATATATCGGCAAAATGGAGGATGGCTGAGCCAGTGAAAAGCATGACAGCAGTCGTGCTATGTAGTCTACGGTTGCAAATTTTCACTCAGTAAATTCCACTGCATTCAATTGTTTGCCTAACCATAATTCAGTTCTCTCCATTTTTCCTCCTCTTCCTTGTTGCTGAAATCTATTAAGCCGTTATATTTTTGTAGCCACCATCAGAAGCTTTCCTAAACCAGCACGTTATATTTATGGTCTACAGTATAATTGGAGAGGCAATGACACAAGCGCTGACAACATTCCTATACGCCACATTTCTCTGCCTGAGTACAGCCCGATTTTGTTAGAAATCTGTTGGCTGAAAGAGTGTGCAGCTTGTGTTTGCTGATTTCGGTCAGAAGTAAATTGCTGCGCAGAACCGAAAAAGCAAATCGAAGTCAGTTATTGGGTGAAAATGCAAAAAAACTAACACCAACAGGAAGTAGTCATTTACAAACTTGGCAGTCATAAACCCTACGTTGTCCAAAGATCAGAAACCCGTGTGTGCGCAATTTGTGAAGGAAAGCTGGTTGGCTGTTGATTGTAAAGTATGTGGAAAGCAACAAAGTGGTTTATTCAGCACATTTTCCAAGATGGACGTGCAATTATTAACACCGGAGACTTGCTGGGACTATGGTCTTGTTGAAGAGTACTTCTTATCTAATATGTGAAAGCATGTACTAGCATTTAAATGTTGGTGTATGTACGAGATTAGCATGGATTTCTAGCGACTGGGACTAACTGAGACGTTGTGGAAATAGTATTGTTTGCATTTAGCTGTATTCAAAAGACATTGAAATTCTTTCAGGTTCCTTATTGTACATGGTAAATGTTGTGTCATTGAAAGATTGTATCAGATAGACAAGCCTCTTGATAATTTGATTAAGTTAGTCTATTTCATTACGGTGTTGACGACGCCCTTTATAAATGGTTGTAGTTTGTACATTGAAAATAAGATATTCAATGTAAGCTTAATCAGTTTCTTATATCAGGTAAAGCCTTACAAGCATTTTTTTTATGTGGTTTGTTCAAATGATATACCATTTCGTTTCCTTCAGAATTCCAAGAAAATTTGCCGAATGAGGGCTATCAGGACGGAATTAACCACACCTCTGTGATTAGATCCATTCCTCCCCAACGTTTCAATCGTAATCTCGTAAACACCACACATCAGCCAGTGTTCAACGAACATCGTTCCGAATCTGATATAAATAATTTACGAGCAGACAACCTTCACCGGCACATGCTTTCAGTAATCGGTCGATAGTGAATACAGAGAACAATCTAAACTAGCTGTACAAATGCGAATAGGTGCGTGCTGTTGGGGTCGATCACGTTAGAATGGCATTCGACAGTTAGTAAAGACAGAAGGTGGTTTGTTTACGTGTAAGTCCAATCCATAAAGATTTTATCAGATCTTAGTTCTCAATCAAACATCTCTTTGTGATTTAATGACAGTGGTCTAACATACGATTGTCTTCTACTTGTATTTTCGCAGTTGGGTGAATACAGTCCATGTGAACTTGTTAGTCGTCCAACATATTTTGTAGCCATCTAGTGGAGCAGCCTGAATTTTGTTAGTGGAGGGCCGATTATGTTGAATTCACTTGGTTTCTGTGTTAATTATATCCAGCGATATTGTAATATGCGGCCGAAACCAGCAAGCGCGCACAAGTTGAATTTGTATTGTGTAAAGGGACCTGTTGTTGTGTTATCAACGTCGTTTTAGTTTTCGTTTGTGTAAGTCGTGTGCATGGTTTACTGGGTCTTTGGCTCATGCCCATTTCTTGTTGTTTCTTTTTACAGGACTGTTGTTGGAACCCCTACTTTGGAAGAATACTGTCCCCTGGTGTCTCCACGTTACCCCAAAGTTGATCCGCAGGCGTAACGGACAACCACAGCTTGCATGTTACAGTATCCATGTTCCCAGTGGCTGAGACCAAATAACACTTGGGCAAACACGTCGTGTCCCTCCCAGGCTTCGTTCACAGATTACTCATGTCTTCCCATTATATGCCCAGCGGTATCATTTTTAGGTAACCATTTTCATAGCCTGAGTGTATTACCCAATAATTTAGACGCCGTTCTGAAACAAAATTAACATAGTTGCATATCGGTGACATTGCTCGGTGTAGGTATGTGTTGACAAATCATTGTTTGGCCCAGTGCATTTTGTGGTTTGATTTGCTATTTGAGTGTAGAAGAATTGGGAAGAAATGTTTGCGAACTTTGATGGGACGCTTTTAAAGTTTTCACGGTGAAGGGTGATCTTCTAAAAATGAGAAAACATAACAATAATAATGATATGGGGCTGTTGTAAATGACTGCAACCAGTCCTCTTAGATGTCAACTTGCATCTCAAACGTGACGTTAGGTTTTGGCTACCATACTAGCAATCTACTGACGACGGAAGCTTACTATTATGAGATTTAAGTGCTTCCGTCCGTGTCGCTGTTAATCAGTAGTGCGTAAAACTTGAATGGGCGTTGCCAGAGTGGGCAACGCGGTCGACTAATTTAATCATGAAAAACAAAGTTTCAGCAAACAAACTGTTTTGAATAAATGTCCCAGTTTGGCTGATATAATTATACAAACTTATATGACGAGTTGGAATGTTATTGACCAATGAAATAATCAGGGGGTCATATGATTCGATAAACGATTAACCATACTTCGTTGTGGTTAGGAAAACAAACGAATTCGGTCCTAAGTAGTCAATGTTTATCGAGCTGGGACAAATCGTTTCACACGTTCGACGGCCGTGTTTAGCCAAGGAAACCCCAGAGTTTGGAAGATTAGTTTATGCACACAAATTTGGATGACGTAGTCGGATTGCGATCGCCGCAGCTATCGACAGGATGTGGCAGTTGACCTTTCACGACAATGTGGCAGGGACCCGATGGACGGTACGAAATGCTGTCTTCTTGTCTGCATGTTGATCAAATGAGTCGATCAAATGAGTCAGAATGGATGAATTGATACGTTTTGTTGTTCCGGAGTGAAGCCAAGCTGGACAATGTTTGCGGATTCTTTCGGATAAACGCCTAGTAGTGCGACATATGTATGCCGAACCACAGGAACAGTCAAATGAATAGATCAAAAAGAACCAATATTATTGAGCGCATTATCTCTCAAATTCAGTGAAATCACCCGTTTTGAGTGGAAAGTGAAAACAGAACTTGCGGCATAGTAAGTCGTGCTGTCAGCATTAGTGATTTCACGTGGTATCAACTCTACCGTTGCGACTAATTTGAGGAGACTAATTACGGTTTAGTCCGAAAAGTCAAAACCGAAGACTAGAAGCAGTCCTCAGGCTTGTCCGTCCAACTTCATACATATCCTCATTCTGTGGTCATTAGGCTGTTTAAACCAACTCAGGGTTTTTTAAACTGTGTATGCTACTTACTGTTTTGCATTATCCTACGTTTCGTTGGTTCCCACCAGAAATAATATTATTGCATTTGCAAATGATTATCCACATCTCATTTGTGAGTCAGTGACAGTTCATTGCTAATTACATATACGCATAATTTTTACAGGTAATATAATTTCTCACCCTTCACTGTTGAGTCTAACTAACTGACACCGATGACGGCAAATCTATAACGTCAGGCGGTATCTTTTGACGAGCATAATGACAATCAATCAGCTGGTAAATGTATCCAATTGGTACTGTTATGTTTAGTTGATATATTAATTAGTAAAGTGGTGCGATATTTCTTTCCGGATTTCTCAAGTAACCTGACGGGTGCTAATGACTTTCTAATGAAAAACTTTATGCCCGGCTTTCTTGCGAAAAGGCCTGTTTGACTATCAGGCAAAGTCAGAAAGTCAATTTGTTCACCCAGAACTCTGACATTTCAGTAATCAGCAAGTATCTTTTTATTGTTGAACTTTGAGTATAACAGAAAAAGCCTGTCAAACCGAGCAAACCATTTAGAGAATGAGGCAAAATTTAAGGTTTCACTGTACTCAGTAAATGAGGTTGAATCCGTTCGTTTGTTTCTCGGATGCACTTGGTTCGTAAACCCAACAACGCCAACTAAAACGGTCTGACAAACGGATTGTTCCTATGATTTCCGGGAACGTGGCTGAAGAGACGAGATTCTCTTATCTCAAATGTGAGTCGATCGGGTATTTCAGCCGTTGAAGAAAATCAAAATTACAAGACTGCACAATGTTCTTGCAAAATGATCAATAAAGAGTAGAAATTAAACTTTAAAGCGCCTGAATCCGTATGATCGTGAGACAGATTACAATCATCGGTTTCAGAAAGTGTATCTGAAATAGGCAAGTCTAGTTATAAAGAAGATGTGATTTGGAGATGAGTGTCAACAGCTCTCAGGTAACATAACCGACTACATTTGCCTCAGTAAGGAAATAAACATCCAGCGAAGAATAAAAATGCAGTGTCTTCAATGAAATTTGATATTTTCCAGCAATTACTCACCATCCCAAACATTAAACAAATCATGACAAGACGTTCAGTCATTTGAACATGGCCACTTATTGTTTTTGGTTATTTTTACTAAATCAATGAATCCGCACTAGAGAAATGTATGTAGGATTATGATTGATTTAGTGGGTATCAACTATGACGTATGTCACATAGTGCTGAGCCAGGGTGGAGACCAACAGATTAAAGTATCAGTTCGACAGTAAGATATAGGCGATGATTTCTTTGCTATTGTAGACAGGTTGGGCGTGCATAATATCAACAGCATCAACGGCAGCTATGACATCGATTGTGATTACTGACTAGTTAGCTCTGTTGCATTGGCTACAATGTGTTCCGTATGAAAAAAATCCCCGCATCGAATGAGTTATAGATTCGATAAGTCGAGTGTGTAAACAGTTTTAAACAATGAACAGTTGTGACAGGATATTTCAAAATGAACAGTATTCACATATGGTTGCCGCTTTTACATTTGACTAGAACTTTCAGCCACCGTCTTTCAGAGAAAAACTAAACCCGAGTTCCACCTCTGTTAGAGTCCTCTTTAGTAGTATTTTTGACATCGATTGGATTTGTTCCCGGGTCACACTTTCATAAGGCAACTGTGTGAGCCACTACGCTGTCGACCTCATATTTAGCACAATCAAAACTGCCCTTTCTGAATGCTCAACAGTTTGACCAATAAGAAACGATGTTTACATAGATGTTTCAACGAATTTGTAGCCTGTTGGCTCCGGTCGACAACCAAACGCTTAAGACATTTGAGCCAGGTGAAATTCTCCAATTTTACCAAACCTACTGAGAAGTCCATGTAAGTACAGGAGGTGTGATCGAATGTCAGTAGATTCTGATCCAAAACTCGGCCACGTCCTCGAAGTCCTCCAGGAACGTCCGGACGTCTCCATCTTCGAACGGCTGCGGCCAAGGTATCTTCATCCTCCCGTTCGTCACGGCACCAGTTGTTGTGACCGCAAGAGACGCTCGGCCAGAGAATTCGTTTATTGAGCAAACTCCTGCATAGTTCATATCAAAAAGCAAACCATAAACACGTACACTCATCTGCACGTCAGACATACACTCACATACATCGGGTGGTAGTACATTGTCATTCTCCTTGGCGAAACTTCTGCCATAGTGCGTATACACTATTCCGACAGTCTATTCTTGTCCATCGTCTTCCTGGCGTTCGGAGCTTGCTCTTTTGTTCCAAAATGCTGCCTGTGGGTAACATACTACTCATGAGTAGTATACTACTCACACCGAAACTGCCTGTCATACAACACTACTAACTCCCCAAATTCCCAGTATTAGCCTGAATCCTTTCTTAAAGCCATTTTATTGCAGAGGGTTTCTTAGGCCTTTAGTGGTCGGTGCTTTCTTGATCTGTTACCCAACTTTCCTGTCGTCTGTCCAGCAAGAACTTGCTTCTGTATATGGAATTTAGATTTGATGTGTTTTTGTAAAGTAACGACAGTAAGTTCTGAGTGTTCCTTTTAACAAATGTTACGTTCCTCGATGAGTTCACTAACCATGTTACCTCTTAAAACACGCAAACTATATTGAGTATTTCCAGTATGAAGAACCCACAGTTTCAGAAGCTTACTTTGAACGCAGTCAAAATGAAGTCGTACCAAACGAACATCAACTGTATGGGAGTAACGGTATCAAAAAGGACTTTGAGTAATTCTGAGTAATCGGGGATTTCTACTGATGTTGAATACCATATGGATCTGATTTCTGTTCCTGAGTTCAGATGGATTTTCGACGAGCTTTCTCATGAAGAAACCTGGCAACCCAGTTTCGCTGTTGTCACTGTTCAACATTGGGTATGCTACGGCGCAGTAAAAGTATCCACATGAATGAGATTGGACTATTCAAGATGAGACAGCAGGAAGTTCATAGTTAAAGTTTTAAACACGCTAACGTGGTCCACTTAGAACAGTTTTGCATTCACGTTTACGGTATTAGAAACAAATGAACGATGTCCAGAATTTGACGTCAAGCGCAGTGGGCACATTGGTTTTTATTCTCACCAAGCATTTTGCTGATTACATTAAAAAACATTTTCTAACAAACTGTCAACTTCACCAACTTGCAAGGCAATCACCCTGTCCATGCTAGCTAAGGAGATTGGGAAGACGGGACTCATTTACAGTATGGTAAGAAAGTGTTGTTCACTGATGACCGGATTGTTCAGTAAAGATTTTGTTTACGCAGTGATGGTAGTATGTCATACCTATCACTCGAAGAACAGCTTTTTATACAGACTCGCCAAAAACATACTAGCAACTGCCCAGCGATACTTCTGTAGTTCAAACGATTTTCGCTTTCTGACTATATTGAACAGGACCTTGTACAGTAGGCCATAGTACTCTCTCCAAGACTGCTTGTTTGCCTTTTCTAAAACTTCCCGGAAAACTGTGAATAATGAGAAAGCTTATAGCAAACTTGCCTTAGATGAAGAAACGAAATTTCTATCTAGTACAACTGCTCTAGTTGGGACGCTCTTCAGGTATACCACTGGAATCAGTTGAAACCTTACTTCCACGATGATATTAGTGGTCGAAAATCGTTTGGGTAAATAAGCGAGATATTTTGCTAGCTTTCAAACATTACGGTGATCTCGAATACCGAATAGCCTGTGGATAACTGCTTGGTCTAGTTACAGGTTTCCTTACAGGGAAGAGTGAGAAGTTTGTCTGAACGACATGCTGCATCCAAAATGGTATTCTGTGTAATTAAATATTTCGGACAGGAAGCACGAAATCAGTGAATTGGTTGTATATTCAACCTCTCGCGTATGAACCACTTTGAACCGATTCATTAACGCTGCCTTATTGAACCTTAATGTGAACAACTAATCAACCGTTAGTGAGTACTTTTTCTGTTGGCATACAGCGGAAAATGTACGCTATGCGAATAGATGCTTTTCTTATTTGACAAACTATGTTTGTTTTGCGTGGCTTGGCAGTAGAACCAACAAATCAATTGGGTTCTGATGTCTTCCTTTCTGAAAAGCCAGGCTTCGGTTATGCTCGAAATATCGACAGGACCAGAGTACCCAGATAGAGTTAGTGCTTTATCAACTAAACTCTGAAGCTACTCCCGGAACACAGCAATTTTGCCTATGGGCTTAATCATCTGTTCAAAGTTATTCAATCTGGTGTACTGCAATCATGAAGTCTGCATTGGAAGTGCTTTTCATATAGTCAACGTCGTTACACTAAATCAATCAAGTCATTTCAACAGCGCAAATTGGTTGCCGTCGAATTGACTGTCATTCGGTTTACTGATTTTGTTCACCACAAGAAGTTTGTGCATAACTTACAGTTTCAATGGATACACTGGAATCTACTTCATCAAGCACCTGGTCTGACCATTGGTCCTGATTGTGCGACGTAATACGCGTGCGAAATACGTATGCAGCGTTTTACCCTTGAGCAGTGAAACGTTTAATATAATGTGACCAATCGCACATTTAAGGACAGCTTTTGCACTAAAACACAGTTTCAATCAGATCGTTTTGAAAAGAATCACAAGACTCAGGCGTCATTACTATTAAACCTTAAATGTAATGCATACCCTGTGAGTGAACAACAGTTGAACCCCTGTTTCTGCTCACGTGTACCTACCGTGTTGATCATTGTGCACCTGACCTTACTTTGGGTAGGGCCGAAACATTACACTTCACTGCTCGGTTATAATAGTATATAAGTGATATAGTTCATCTGATCACCAGCAAGTAAACAGACAATATTGATGTTCTATCTCAAATATAACCTGTATTGTAATTACTTTTAAGAACCAGCAACATTTAAACTTCATGTATGACAACTTGTTTCTCTCACAAGAAACTTCAGAACAGTTTGAATGCCGTCTGTGTTAACGGGTGTATTAATAGTGAGCTGTGACAACAGCCAATTTTAGGTACAGCAGTTGCTTCGAAATAGTACGGATGAATAAGAATGAATAAGAAATCTGCTACCAGCTATACGTTATATTCACTATCTATTATCCGAATACCTTGCTACGTACCAATGATGAAAGAGGTGATAGCTAAGTTTGACCAGTTCTGTGTTTTCAACTTGCCAATTGTTTTTATTGTGGGTCGTCAGTTAATGTTATCAACAGCTACCCTAACTCCAATCAAGACGACTGGGCAATATGAGCGTTACTCACAAACTGACATACTTGTGTGTTTACTAACGGTTATCCGGTAATACCTCGTGTGTGGAGTAACTCACCGGCCAACAGAATTCATTCATAAGGACACAGGTATGCAAATCTAAATCGTGGCAAGAATGTTTACTTTTGACAAGGTTCTACCAAAGAAATTTTCGTTTTTCTGGAATGTTAAGCCGTCTGGCCAACGTTATGAAAAAGTTATAAATGAATCGATAGTTTGTTTTAAGAACACAGTTTATCTACCTTAAAAGTAACACTAGTCTCACAATTACTTCATGTTAAGTCAGGTGAGACGGGGTCAACAGAACTCGTTATGTGCCTTAAAATATGGATACGTTATATGATGTTCACTGACAGAAATTTTTAAACCACCACGGGATTTACAGTAGACAAACCACGAAAGATGTGAGCTGTGGCTGGTCTAGAACTGTTGACAAAAGCTGCATGGTCAGACACCTCAAGTGTGTTGCCAACTGAACTATGAGGTCAAACCGGAAGTTCACACCCTTAACATTCAATCACGGTTACCCCATCCAAATCAGCATATCAGACATCGCCTAAATGATCCCGAGGATTGATTACCTAAGTCAGATTCCTCAAACAATGCACGTTGGAATCCACCGAAACCACTGTTGACCATTGAAAAATGTCATTGATAACTGTTGATGTTTCTTAATGTATTACTCTTCCTGGTTGATTTTTAGACTAAGCTAAACAGCGTAATATGACGATTATCTCACTATACCACAGGAACAGTATATATTGTGTGTAACTCGGGAACAGATAAGCACCTGCTCATTTGAGCAAGTCTAACCACCTTATCAATCTTGTTGATACGTTCGACCAGCTATATTAAATCTGTCTACACTCATCCCTAGTACGCGCCCGAAACCGTTGTTCGAAATCTTCCGTTGCCATATACTTCTGTCCGAGATGGGACTAGCACGAAACTTTGTTGATTTTTTCTCATACACTGTACAGCTGACATGATGTGTATGAAGCAAAACAGAATGACACTTATGGTTAATTTCTTTTCCATTATGACTGACCATCCTCTATATTCGTTTCATAGAGTCTGCTAATGAGAAATCCAAAGCCAGCTTGTTTACGGCGTGCTTCGTCTCATAATTACATTTAATAATTCCGGAACTCTATACCACTTGGTCCATTAAAAACTCACGAATGATCAGATGTTACTGTTTTCGATTTTAGCGGTGACATGTGTACGCTGCTCACCAGTCAGGTATAAGTTCTGTTCTTTGGAATTGGCTTCACAAACAAGGCCCGATAAAACAGAATTATGTTAGTACACCTGTTCGTGTATTTCTTCAATGTTTGACTGATCCTTCAGATGAGGAATTCATTGCGAATGTTTTTAAAACAGACAAAACACATAATGATTTATCAAGAAACCAGGGTTGTGATGACGCTGTACACTTATGGATGTTTGGGTCAGCTTCATCTTTTGACTATTGAACTTACGTTTGTTCACAGGCGAACCTGGTAGCTTACAGTTTACTGATGACAGTGTCAGGTTTTGAGATACGTTTGTGTAGCCACCTGTTTTCGTCGACGTAACTTTTTACTCTGTTACGAGATAATTTTTATGTTAAATCCGATTTACTATAGAATGCAAAGGTAACCAATATTTCTGATTAAAGTATCTCATTTCAGCAGCACAGTAAGTTCTGTTGAACGATTGACTTTTCCTATAATTATATCGTCAGTGGTAAAAGGTAACTCATTACACCTCAATCTTCCGGATACTACATCATTCGTAACATTTAATTCGCTAGAACATACTCACCAGCATACATTCGTGTCCCAGATCGCAGTGATAATTTATAATTCTTCTGTGGTACACTCAGGTGAGTAGATCCGATGCTCTTAAGTGAGCATTGTACTCACCATCCCGAGCTTGTGATGTATGGGGTTGAAACTTGGAAAATGAGTGTACTGATTAGACAGTATTGGGATTTTGTAAGTGTAGCTATTTGTTCGCATTTCAGCCATTCATGTTAACATAAAATATAAATAGACTGGACTTACATCAGCTCCAGCTTCACATATTCCTGATGGACACTACGATGATGTTGGAAAAATATTTACTAAGTTCCTGTTATTCGGAGAAAATGTCGCCCACACAATAGAATAACTGTGGAATTAAGTCAGTTATAATTTCGGGACAGTTTTCGGGCCAGTGGTGCTACATTTCAGTGGTAACGGTTCAATCAAAAAAACAGAAACTTCTTTAGGTCAAGTGAACCAGCTGTCTATGTCTAGCCTGCCTTGAATACCAACGAATTTTAACTGGCTCACGTTGTCTGAAGATGCATTTGTGCCAGAAGTAAGGCACTACAAGTAAAAAGACAACTGACTAATTGCTCGTAATTTGTTCTTAAACAACGGATGACTTTTCTACTGTAGGCAAGTGTATCTTTAGACGCTAGAAAACCAAAGCCATGTTATTTCTTGATATTTCCCATGTTCTTTCCCTGCACCAAGTGACCAGTACTAACAGGCCTTGACTAAGTTTTGACTAACTGCGTATGAAGCCGATACATGAGAACCATTCAAATGAGCGTCAAGGTGGCCTAGCCGGGCTGATCTCCAACTTATAAGAAGTGAGAACATTGGTGTACATTGGCTTCTCTCCATTCTCTGTTTCAATCAAGCAGCAGAGTGTTGCAGCTCAGATTTCCATGAGTTCAAAATGAACCTTTTCATTCGACAAGCACGTACTAGGTAGGTAATAAAATCATTGCATTTATACCAAGTCGAGTTGTTTATGGTGAAGTAGTGGGACATATTATCCAGTGGAATGCATATACGCTGTAAATATATTCGACGTGAATTACATTTGCTTCAAAACTCTGTCAGAGTTTGAGCACCCAGATAATTTGGTCATAGATCTCACGTTTCTAATCGTCACTTACCAGAGCGATCGACTTTCCAAACTTTCACCTGAGTGAAACTATTTGATTACCCTCTGAAAGGTACCAGGTGTGTAGGATGATCAGAGTTTCGTAACAATTGGGCAGATTCATGAAAAGTTATTTCCAAAATATGCTTTTACCAGTTCAACCGGATGAAGTGCTATCAAATTATTCACGGTTCTTCTAAATGCGCTAGAAATGAACAAAAATTTGCGACTATTAGGCAAGGGAAGGCACCGAAAGTCAGTTTAAATATCAGTTGTGGAACGTTGTTCTCAACAAAAGAACAAAGTTGGCCAAAGTTATTATTCTAACGTTCTATTTGTGATCTCATCACTTCTGAGAGATAAACATGTTTGTTGGCCACAGGGTAACTTACCAGTTCAGCATCATCTAACTCTGAGTTCTACAGATCACTATAGCGACAATCACTCGAACTGAGGTGGGTGAGAAAATTAAGCGGATAACTAACCTGCGGAATGACAGTTATCGGAACAATACAAAGATGCAACCACAATATTATATTTATGATATTGTGGATTAAGCAACCTTCAGTGTTGAACGTTTCAAACACGTATGCTGGGAACGGGCGTCGGCTTTGGTGATGTGTATACTATTATCATTGAGTTGCATCTTTCCTGCTGTTGAGAATCGATTATTTTGCATTCCGGTATTTTGGGATATAAGTAAGTGTGGATTGATTTAAGGGGTAGTGGAAGGATAGAAAGTGGGAGCTACCAAGGTAATGTCTGAGAGTTGGTTGGCGGCATCCGAAACGGATTAGCATGACACAGTGACCGAAGCCAAAGGACGCCTGCGCTTTAAATCATCACCGCAAGTGGCTTGCACTGAACCACCTGCGGATCCACTCACACGTCACGTATCCGGTGTGAACCCGAAGGAATAAGACCAGTAGGTATGTGAGTGAGGCCTTTGTGTCCAGCTGGCTAATGCTGGTTAGCCAATTGAATGGCTAGAACAAAAAGGAAACCTTTATCTCTCGGAAAATAAACAGTGGGAGAGACTGCAATCGCAAGATCTATACCAGGGAGAAAGATGCGTGAAATGTAATACAAGAAGCATTTCAGTACACGAGTGCATGCTAGTTCATTCCAGAGAGGATAGGGTTGAAAAAGAAACCTCACACTTAAACCAGAAGATCAAGCGAACGATTCGTCACTAAATAAACCAACAAAGCCCAAGAAAAGTGTAGGTAGAAGATCACAGACACCCAAGTTTCTGAAAGGAGGAGCAGATTAGTTGTCAAACGACCATGGTCTTGGTCGATGTAATCATTAACAAAAACGCAACGGATATGTTGATAAGACCTACCTGAGACTAGCGTACTCGTTGTCTCTTCGCCGACGGTGCACTATGAGTACGTTGATGACCTACTAATCCAAGGCGGCCAGCACATTCGCGTCCGCACATATCTCAACGCCATATAGTCATGTCACCACGACCTATGGCACTGATGGTTCCCTTGCGTACCGCGCGCTTTCGTTCTCGGCCGCGCAATAACTGCTCGTTGAACTCTTGGACGCCCGTCCGAATTGTATTCCTCCAAGCAGTCCGGTTCAACGCTAAGTCTTCCCAACGTCTAAAATCAATTTTACAACGTGAAAGACTTACCTGCACAGCATCCTAGTATCTCCGCTTTTGACCATCAAGATTTCGCTTACCTGATCTCAGTTGTCCATACAGCACCTGTTTCCGAATACGATCATCGACCATTCGACGGACGTGACCCAGCCAACGAAGCTGATTCAACGTCAACAAGGCTTCCATCCCGTTTATGTCCGCTCGCCGCGGTATCTCAGTGTTCGAAACCATATCCGAGCACCGAATACTCAGGATGCGCCTCAGACATTGCAGATGGAAACGGCTCAAATAACGCACGTTCCGCCCATACAATGTCCATGTTTTACTGCTGTACGGCAGTATAGACAGCACCATTGAGCGTTCGACGAAGTGCTTAATGCTCGGCTTCAGGCTGTGGTTCCTCCAAACACGTCTTTCAAGACGTCCGAAAGCGGTACCAGTCTTTGCCACGCGGGCTCTCAACTCGCGGTCCACGGATAGATTGGTGGATAGATTGCTGCTGGAGTAGCAGAAATCTGTGCAGCTGTTGACACCATCTCCATTAATACGGATTTGGGGTGAAGGTGCACAGACAGCACCTCCATCCGGAGAAAGTTGAAATAAAGAAAATGTCTTAGGTGTGTTGATATCCAGTCCAGACTTCGATGCCGCGATCGCGAAAGCCGTAGCCAGTCGTTGTATTTCGTCCTCGCTATGTGCGAACAGCGCGCTGTCATCTGTGAACAGAAGCATGCACACTAGTGAGGTAAGTAACCTGGTTGGGGCGTCGAGGCGTCGAATATTCAGCAGGCGCCCATCCGTCCGGTACTCTACCTCAACGCCGTCCTCCTCAGAATCCTGAAAAGCAACATGCACTGAGAGTTAACCACTTGCTGTCGTACATACATTCCTTGCACCGTCATGATAATTCTTTAAGGTTTGGGCGATATTCACTGACCTGGGACACGTTTCGCGACAGAGAGGCATCTCTTTGCGGTTCGTGAGTCGTTTCTACAAGAGGACGTTGATGACAATCTTACTTTGCATTTGAGAAACTTGGGTGCCCAGTGTAGGAGACGCAAATCATTCTTAAATATTTGGTCATCAACGTCCGCGTCCGATCGATCACATTTGGTGGCACCGACTAGTAAGCAACAAAGAGATTAGGAAGTGGTATTTGATGATGTCTACCAAGCGAGGTTTTTTTGCACTGCTTGCCTTTACACAGAATTCCATAAGTAGACCACGTGCTTGGGGTATTAGTTAGTCGCTTGCCACATCAAACACTCTGCTAACACTGCGGCCGATGGGTGCAAGGTTTAAAGTGGACAAGTGATGAACTGGCGTAGAGAAAACAAGTCGTTCACGGAAGACTTGGCAACCATAGTTCGGGTTCGTCTCTCGGACTGGAGCCTTCGCGACTCACATATTTTGCGACTGGAAACTAAGTGAAATGATGGCTTATCGTATTCATTGACATGACTGTTGTCATTTAAGGCGTTATTGCGGTTAATGACGCGAGGCAGTGAAAGTTTAACAAAGCTGTCTTGTTGATTATGCCTTACCTTCACTTACGACTCGATTGTTTTTTCTAAGATGTAGACACCTTTTTGTTGAATGTGAGAATGTGACTGTAGCTATTTTTGGTAGTTAGGTTCCTTTCATCTCCGTGATATTTTTTCTGTTCCTGACTAGTGCTCACTTTTTCTTCGTGGCTTTCTGACAGTTAATCGTCATCGGCAATCACTGTTGTATTGTTGTCTATGTTGATGATGACCTTCTGTCATATTATCCTTTATTCCATTTTACACACAGTTACGTCTCAACCATACATTAGTCCCACACTTCAACATGACCATTGCTATTTTGACTTTGCAAGATCCACGCCATTCCGACCAACATTCCAGTATGGTATTCGACCGTCCTCCATATCACCGACGTATTCCAACATTATTCCAATTGGTGTCATGAGCTCCAATTGGTCGGTTTTGGAGTGGTTGTATGCGTGTACACAACATTTCCTGTTGAGCTCGAAAAAGTATTCTTTTCAAAAGATTAACAAAGTGATGGAATTCCTTGGAGGCGGAATCCTAAACATTGTGAACTCTTCCATGGTGTTTGTCTTCACTGGAATACTTTAGGATTGTCAGTTATATCTGTTCATAACAGAAGTCGATCTTGAACACCGAAAGTGGTGTACTTTTGAAGATTTCTTTGTATCAGAATAGAATTATACGATGAGGAAAATATAGTTAAGTGCAAGCTGACAGGTTTGGAGGGTTTTTCCGTTAAACTGTTCAGCCGAGGTAGTAGCGATTGTGTTCAGCCAATCGGCAATCTCGTTATCTATAACACTGTAAATTAGCCGGAACCATTCATAGTATCAGAACAGCTTACGGCAATTTGTTTCGTTTTAGAGTTTCACTTCTAGCAGAGAAGCCTCTTTAAAACAAATGAACCAGTCTCAAACATGTTCCAACTAATATCATTTGAAATTCTCTCCGCTAAAAGTTAATACTTAGCAAGAAATGGGCTTTTCAGACTGCCTTTTTTATCAGTTCATTCCTACGGTGAATCTTGAAATTTGAGTCTGGTATTATTTTGATATTGTAGAATTCAGAACTTCGTGTGGCCTATCGGCATCCGCATAGGGACAATTTCGAAGAATAGTTTACATACAAAAGTTATATTTTCTCGCAAGAAAACATTGTTAAATACAGCCTGAAAACCAACGACATATTCGGTCTAATTCACAGATAAGTTTCATTGAAACGTCGACACAAGATTTGCCAAAAGTTTTTGATGGTTGGCTTGCCAAAGTGACCAACCGTTGTTCCAACTTGTGCTGAGGTGATTTAGATATGAAAATCTCGATCCACATTATATATATTATCAGGTAGTTTTAGAAAGACAATATATCTTGGGTACTGAAGATTTGCTCGGTTTAAGGCACCTATACACCATTACCTCTGCCTGGCCATGTTTTACAATATGGTTTACTTAAAAACCTATTTTTTTTATTCTGTTGCTTTATGAAAAATGGTTCGCTAGCTTTGTTAATTCATAGACGATACTCTTAAGAAATGTGTGGGCTTCGGCTGGCAAATCGAACCAATAATAGAAACAGAATCTTTAGGTGCAAGAAGCACTTCATCAGTCGAACTACAAAGCCACACTGAGCATTTAGAAAGGTCGTAATCGAACCCACACCACGCACATCATACTGTGTAGTATGGAATCTACCAAATAATCTAGGGGTTTAACTATCTCATCGAAATCTCTCAAGCAACACATGATGAAGTCCACTATCCTCCTCAGCGTACATTACAATGTTCTTACCAACGGGTAGTTTGGAAGATACGTTAAGCTTGAAGAAAGACAGTTTTTGAAAAAATTATTGATCCGAGTGAACTTAGACTAACGGCAGGAACGAAATACAATTTGTGAGTTCCTGGTGAATTTTCGTGGCTCAAATGGGGAACACTGACTACCTTTGGGCATGCCAATTCTGCCACTGATTCCAGTCCAGTCGAAATCCAGATATTTCATACGTGGTCTGTTCCAAACGGTTTATTCTTTGAAACACTGCGTTCCCTTGATCCAGTTCACCAGTAACGATAGAAGACATACGTCGCGAGATGTTAACATTTCGTTTACTCTCTTCAGTCACGAACGCAAAACATTGGTTTATTCTTTGCCTAACATTTTTATCTTCCAGAAGGTGGATATTTTCAGAGTGGTTAGCAATTAAGTGGCTGGTAGTTATAATTGGTTTAACAAGCGAGGTCAGCAATATAAGTGACTTTTGATATAACGATGTTTTCACTCCGATATCTGGTAACAAGCATTCCAGAAGGCGGTAGCATCGACGGCAATTTCTCCAGTGTTGACCTTTCCTTAATTTTTTCTATTTATTTATTGTAACTTTTTGAGTCCCGGGTTCGCTTTTCACTATCTGAATCAACGGCTTTGCTGTCCAAAGTGCGCAAGAAACCGGCTCATATCAGTGGATATGTTCACATGCTTAGTCGTGACATACGGGTTGTTTGCAATCAACAATTTCCACAACTATGCGTGAAATTTAGTCTCTCATGTTAAGCTTTCATTGAAAGTTATTGTTATTTGAATTTCTTCTCTGGTTTGCAAAAGAACACGGTTTTACTGTCCATATTCTAATGTCTCAGTTGTTAGGGGGTCCTTGGAGCAAGCCTCTACGATTAACGACCCCACCCCGTAAATCAGCTGTTTAATTAACTCAGCTAACCGGCCTAGTAGGGACACAAATTAGGTGATGAGTCATTTGACGAGGCAGCCATGATTTACCGGGTGCGGACACGTGCGTGTACACTGCGTGTGTGCACGCATGCCTAGTTTGTAAAGGGTGTGGACTTGAACGTATGAAAGGACAACGCCCAGTATCGTTTCAGTTGACCAAATTATACCTGTTTTATTATACAAATTGTACCTCTATAAAGTTTACGAGTTGTCCAGTTTTGCAGCTGCAAACCACCCAATCTAGTTAAACTCGTGGGATTGCGGTTTATACTTGAATGCAGTTCTGATTCTAAGAGGTTTTTAATGCTTATTTACCGTTAACGTGTAACCTAGTAAATTTCAATGAGTGTAACACACAGTCATGAGTGTTACTACTCGTTGGGCGGAAGGTGCGGTCTTCCTGCTAAGACCTGTATGTTTTGTCGATTATGAACGCTAAGTTCGTAGTAACTGTGCTGCTGTTCTCTTTGCTAATTTCTACAGTTTATATTAGTTGAATGGTAGAGTGGTTATTGAAATAGTACAGAGTGAAACGCATAGGCTGGTTGCTGAAGACCTATTAACATGAGTACATCTTCTTGAGTCTGTGTAGAGGACGGGCTATACACACTAATGCTATGTGAAACAGTGTGGATTTCCAAACAGACTTTCTGTCTTCCAGAAAACAATGGATTTCTAGAACCCGTCAGTCTATGTGGCTACATTTTGATACTTTCGTGTCGGTAAGTCTGCAAATACTTACAAATACTTGCAAATACTTCGGGGGTAGTGAAGCATTATTTCCTAAGATCTGGTTGAACTGACTGTTAAAATTTTTACTTTACCCTCAAACCTTTTCTCCTCTCCCTTTCGAGTAGTCGTGATCGATTTCTCCGCCTGGGTGCAATAGCACAGATATTAACTACATTTTCCAACCAGAAGTAAGTGGTTTGTGAAGGATAAATATTCACGAACTTACGATTGCGAATCAAGTTGAACTTAGTGTTCGAGCGGTTTATCACAAGTTGAATGGATGAATTACCACAGCCTTAGATTTGCAAGAACTATGAAGTAAGTAGAACGGCTAAATATATGTGGTGATTTCGAAGATTTTTCTATAATTCATCATCTTGGAATGACCTCAAACAGAAGAGAGATGAACGAACGCTGTATGTCTTTTGTATAATTCTGGATTAAGTGAAAAGCCTGTGAGGATGGTCTGAGGTCTAGGTAGCAGTGTAGGTTGATACCCAGCAGGTATGGTCACCGTTTAAATACCGCTGAAAAACCAGACACTTTGGAAACAACTTGAACTCACTTCATTCTTTGAATACGGTTCATTTCACAACCAGCTCATCGCCGTGTGGTTGGGATTTGACACAGGTTTACTTGTTTTAAAATACCTACTCCTTGTTATGTTTTGTTCCTGAATAGATGCATCAAATCAAAGAAGCCTGCTGTTGAGCAGAACTAACCACTATGTTGTTGCATCCTATAAATCTTCTTCCCTCAATGACCGATCCACTGATCATTGCGCAATACAAAGTCATTAAGATAAAATACTTTGAGATGAATGTACTGGATTTGTCCAAGTGAATTTTCGCCTGACAGGTTGTTTTTGTTATGGCCTCATGACGTTTCGTATTTAACACAAGATTAGTTCTGATCTATGCTCAGCGATCACCGTATCAGAACATAACAGCACGACCAGGCCATCAGAGAGAATTAGTCCAATTCCTACGGAATTCAAAATCCAACGGGAGCAAATTACAATCTGTTTTCCTGACGATGCCACGATTCAAGCATTTTCCTGCTGACTGTGAGTTGCATCAATCTATAAAGAATGATGAAAATGAAATGATATTGTTGAATTCAGGAAACATCATTTTCAATCCATAATAAACCATGGTTAACTTAGCACCGACTTAGAATGATGGTTTCATTAATTCTCTCGTAATGTGATCACACAAATCTGTTTAACTTCCTGGACGTAGCTGTTCCGAAGAGTGATCTTAAGTGCTGACTCAGGCACCAGCGAACATCTCTCTGTATTTGAAATGATTTGATAAGCTCCTCCTTTACTGCCCATTACCAAAATTGCTGGGCCTCCCATTAGTGGAAGTTTTACACTCTTCCTTGGGACAAGCTGTCTGAAATAGTTACGTCCTTCGAACATGCTGAAAGTCTGAAAAGCTTCTCTCATCCTGTTGTAACTTGACCTACGGTCTACAAGCGCGTAAACAAAACGGAATAACGGTCAATAAAACGGTGGACAACGGTAATGAACGAAGGAATACGGAGTATATGCGGTCAGTTAGTCTCTCCCGACCATCTATCCAGAGAAAAGGCTGGCCTTCAAACAGAGCTTGTTCACGTCGCTCAGCCTAAGACATCACGGTCACAGCGCCATACGTATTTATGGGGTTTGGGACTAGCAGCAAAGCAAGGTCAAAGGGAATGGACCAAACAAAAGTCCAGACAGTGCAGAATAGGCCTGTAGTCGGGATGACAACCACAGTTGTCCTTACGGCTGTGGACGGTCGTGGAGACCGGAGAAACACATGGCTATGGTAACGGTGAAGGTCACTTGCAAGTGTACCTTGTTGGTCTTCTTTCCACACGATGTTTTCGGGAAGTAGCGCCTTCCCGGACTCAACCAATCGATCATTTCATGGCTTCATAATATGACGTGAACTTAGCCAATGCATAATGAAATGCTGGATGCTTGATATTTGATCATATGTCATAGTGATCATTCCGCACCCAGCCAACGCGGCGCAGCAGCTGGAGCTTTAATTTAGTAGTAGCATACATGTGACTCTCAGGACAGTAAACCTCGTGATCGGCTAACGTCAGACCAAGACATCAGTTTGATGATAACATGGACACCCGAAGTGGATTTGAAAATTTCGTCATCGCGACTTATCTTCATCTCGGGGGTAACTGTTTGGCGATGAGGGCTACTAGAACAAGATTAAGTCTACTGCCTTATGATGTAGTGTTTGCTAATTGTGAAACAAATTTGATTTTGATTCTAACAGGATATGTAACAATATGTTACACTATTTAATGTAAATAAAACGTTTATATGAGACGGGTGATGATGTATATTAAAAACGATATAACACAATAACACATTGTTGAAGATGTGACAGTTGCAGTAGTATAATGTTGGGTGTAATTGTGGCAGACATCGCAAAGTATAACATAACGTGTAGCGACTTCTCACTCGTATTTGGGGTAGCGCCTAAAAATACAGAATGGATGGAGATGAATCTAAGACTAGTTCACGACAGAACAACCAAGCGCCTGAGTTTAGCCTACTCTTCCCACCTCACTTCAATATTTCCAACCAAGACCATGGTTGTGCGACTAAACTACCTTGGACAATTACCCCAGTTGGAGCAGTTAGTTCCCACCAAAACTTTAAACAAAAGAATGTGAACACAAATGATGACAGACGCAAGCATATGGTAGTAATTGGTCAACCAGAAACATGCGCATTAGTCATTAACTCGTTTGGATCATTGGTGGCTTAAATTTGTGACATTTACAAGACCACACTAAAAAGAATGATGGCTTCCTTATTCAGCATACTTCATTATACTGACGGTCTGAACCGAAAAGTGTCCAAGTTCGAGGAATCTGTTCCGGCATATTCGGGTATGTCACAGAATTGTGTGTAGTCCGGCTGGTCGATTAAGCCAATTGACTCAGCCTTATAAGCCAAGCAAATCCAAGATTCCGAGAGATGTTATACTAGTAGGCGAAGAAACTACATTTTCCACAGTACTCAAGGAAGTATACAAAATAATCATTATCTCTCATCTCAGATATGAACCGACCGGTTGCTTCAGTAAATGAATAAGAAACAACCATAATTATTGGATTGAACACAAAATGACAGACGACAAACCAACTTAATGAACCAAATGAATCTACATGAATATTAGGCAGATTACGATTCTTAGCTTCAGACTGAATTCCCTGAGGACGTAAATATAGTCATAAAGGAGATGAAGTTCAGAGATACAAGTCACCTGTCTGTAGATAATCAGCTCGTATTGTTCAAATTAATCAAAACACAAAAGGGGAGAGATGGGTTTGGTACAAAATCTGCAAACAAATTCTAACAGTTCACTGACGTCCTATGCATACTAGACAAATCGAATGATTTACACAACATTATCCGCTTTCTTATAATCCAGTGAGCTGGAACATGATAATTAGGATATTCTGGAGATTTTTTCTGTCAGTCATTAGTGTATTTATTATTGCTGTTTGCGGCAGCTTTGTGACGAAGATCTAGTACAATACAATGAGTGTTGTATGGCAAAGTGGCGAACTTCGAATATGGCAGCATCAAGCTAGTTCTTTCTGGGATGATTCATATGAGTCATACAAAGGCTCGGTTTTTTAGACCGATTGATTACATGTCTAACAGTTCATGTCAGAATCATTTCACGGTTGATAGGTTCTCAGTTAAAACGCTTTTTGTTAGTTCACTATTAAAATGGCAGCCCATAGGAAGATAATCATGTACATCTACTTGTCCTGTATCGGTACATACTTGTTAACATTGGTGTTTTCACTCATTAATGTCTCATCATCAAACCAGTTAATTCATGTACTATACTGGTCATCACTACAATTGACCATTACACACAAGCGAAAGTGGTTGAGCGTTCACATATGATAATTCGGCCGTGCCTAACGTGAGACCAATGGCGCAGTGATCAACACGGTTGCCTCGTAAACAGCGTGGCCAGAATTCTAGTCCTGGTAGTGACGAGGATATGCACTAGTGGCGGGTTCTAATGAGAGCGAAAGTTGAGTCTAGTGCTTCTTTTCGAAAGAGGCCGACTGGAAGGTCCTTGGGAATGCGACAGCTGTGATCAATTGTGGGTGATGTTCAACTTGAAATTGACCAAATCGTCAGATAAGAGTATGCATTGCGTTTAGGCAATCCAACAATTCTCTACAGTGTGGTTGCCTGTTCGCCATTAGCTATCCATGCGGCCTTGTTGGTGTAAGTGCACGTTGACCGCTTATTATTTATCAGATAGGCGAATACAATTATTTGCTCAAAAAAACGTACATTTTTTCATAACTATACTTGTTTACTGATGTGCCGTACATCTTCATTCATAGCACAGTAGTTTGGTGTTCATCACATAACACACACGAGATAGGCCTAAATACACTCGTACGCAAAAATGGAATTAGTGAACTAATTGGCTCGTTGCTTCTTTTGGTCAATTACAGGTCTACCTGTATCTGTAGAAAACCTGAGTCAGAAACTATCAGTATTTTCCAAACGGTCGAGTGTACTACGTACTAGGTTCCCAAATCGAGAAAACCAAAACACAACGGTACAAAGCAGTTTCATTGTATTGGAAAAATAGGAGTCATTTTATGGGAGAACAACACTGATCGGTGTGGAAGCTTACTGACATTTCTGATTGACTGGAGCCGATCGGTTGCCATCCCGTTTGCTGTAGCTTGTGCATGAGTTCTAACAAGTCGGGTCTCTTCAAATAAAAAGACTGTCCCAGCGCAATATTGAACTACAACGTCAATAAGTTCAGAGGAACCCTAATAGAAATTGCATGTGCTAAAATAAGAGTTTTATCTAACACAATGACAAAAGCGGCTATTTTAGATGTCCCGACGCATTCAGGAGAACCGATGAACTCAGTGGGGCTAATAACGTTCCCCATTTGCAGTGTAGTACACCGACAACTATCTGTTGATCACTGTCTGGAACCTCACTTCCTTTGTATGTTTTCTATTGAATCACGTTGGGCAGATTGACGAAACTGAACTTCTCCACATGTGATTCAACATGCTGTGGGGCAATAAACGCATTGCGATGTGAAGCTGAAAATAGAACTAAACAGGTATGCATAGCAAACAGCCTATGTATGTCTCTGTTTTCGCTAAGCTATTTGCATCACTTCGTAGGTTCATATGTTTGTACTGCAATTTGTATAGTAAAGATAAGGAGAGAATGACGCGCTTCTTCATTTAGCTAGGCTTCCCGGACAATATAGTTTGTTGGGCCACTGACAAATATTCCGAAACGTCATAACTTGTAGGAACATAGGATTGGATATCTTTCAAAATACTAGTCAGTATTATGGCAACAGTGATCAAATATAAACATTGAAGTAGTCCTCAGGAACACTGAACAAACACAGTGACAGACGACCAACGGGAAAAAAGCTAACATATAAGTAGATTGGTCTCATGAAACTACTCATTGAAGTATAGAAGATGACGATGAGGAACAGTCGTTTTTGACAATTTGTCACCAGATCGATACCGATATAAATGTTCACGGTTATATATGTCTGTATAAACTTCAGTGCTGTTTTATACGGACCAATGGAAGTCTTCATACTATTGATTTACTTTTGGTAAAGACTACTTTATTGATCTAGTAAAGAATTGCGTAAGATACTTATTCGTCACCGTTGTCCCTTAAAACAGACAACGCACGAAGTAATCACAACCTGTTAGGTAGTGAGGGATTTTGGTTTACATAACCTGAACATCACGCAAAACTGATTGCACCTATAACATTCCCGTGGACTTTTCATTCAGCCTCTTTTTAGAGCGCGTCAACAGTGCATATCCTTTTCACGGTCTGGATTAGGACTCCGGCGACGCTTTCATCATGCAGCCGTGCTTGAGAGTTCATAATTACAGGATTATCGATTCGAACCTCTACGTATTATTAATTAGTTATACTCATTAGAATGTTAGTAAAAGTGTCTGCTATCGGGACGACCGGGTTACTTGAGGATTACTTACAATCGAGTGTGACTGAGCCGTCACACACGATACTTCAGTCGTGCCTAATATGAGGACACTGGTGCAGTTGTCAAAACGGTTGCCACATGGACAAGTGACCTGAGTTTAAGTATTGGCGGTGACAATGATAGACACTGCTGAAGAGCTCTACCAAGAGGGCGACTCAAACTTGTTGCTTTGTTTCGAAAAGGGCTGACTTAATATTCTATGGGAATGCAAGAGCTGTGATCAAATGCGAGTGATGTTCAAGTTGTATAATGAGAGAATGCCTTAATCTACCGGCGAGTGGGATTCTACTCAGACGTTCAGTTTCACTATAGCACTTGGTGGTTCCCATGGCCTACCAAGTTATTAGACGGTAATTTTATGGAACCTCTTTGTAATCACATTATAAGAATATGCCTCAAAACTGACGAACCGTAAAATACCTTTCGAACTAAGTGTAATACTTTCAAAAACGTTGTCACGTTGAAGATCGAAACTCGAAATTAGTATTCCTTTCTCACAGGACCTGACCGAAATGTATACAGGGGCGTGACAACTATGATCAACTTCGAATGATGTTTAGTTTTTGCTCATAGAATCACTTGCGTACACTGCAAAATTCTTGTTGGCATTCAATCTCAAATTTTGTGCGATAAGATAAAATCTAAAATACTGCCTTCTCATTATACAGTTCACCAATAATCAGAGGAAACATATGTTGTAACGTATTGACATTCTGTATATTATGTTCAGCCACAGACATAACAGTGGAATATATGAGAATGATGGATGGCAGCAACAGTAAAGAACAGTTAACTACTGGGCTATACATGAAAGAAGGGCTGTTATTAATTCCAGGTTTGGACGGTGATAGTTGGTTAACATTATGTTGGAGAACGCAAGCTATTTTGATTTCCATTTGTGCAGTTGCGCGTCGATTGTATTTGTGGGGTCAACAACGTGACCTGTGTCAGTGGTGTGCCTTACCGTGGACGAGGTAGAACTTCGGCTCATTCGTTCTGTTGCCACTACCTGTTGCATGCTCGCGTGCACCGACCGATTTGTCCACTTCTTATTATAGTCTTCGCATAACTCTGCTGGTCTGGATTTCACCGCAGCTGCAAGTGAATTAAAAATTTCACGACAGAACGAACAGTTTGGAAGATTCAGAGTACGTACGAACTGGCCAACACTCCTAGGTGGAAGAAGAAACCGCAGTCCAATCGTGGGGTATGCGCTTGTTAAGGCAAATTGCAATTTCTGACTTTTGTCTGTTATGCTACGGTCGCCTCTGAAAGATGGCTTCAGCAAGACCTACATTTTAGGAAACATACGCACGGCAATGTTGATCGGTTTTTCCTGGTGGTGAATGTCGACAAACTTCTCAGAATATCCGTATGCGAATGATAACCTCGATGTCATCTCTTGTCCCGACGAACGGTCATCGGTACAGGTGTGTCGGGCTCTATGAAGAAGGATTTGCACTAAAACTCGGTTGTAGGCAGTCAGTTCACAAGGGAAAGCTCTAGATATTGACCAATCCAAGCAGGTTTGCGATGGGCTGAACGCTACAATGAACCATACTGCCGTTTAACGAGTAAAAAGTGTGTTACCTCTTCACGGGAAAAACACAAAAGTTAGGATGAACGGTCTTCAGAATGTTCAAAAATAACAAAGTGAACATCAGTGACAAGAGTGTCATTTACTACTTATGGCATCGGACAACTGAACTTCGATCATTCCCAGAAATGTTTCTACTTACATTGGACCTATCGGGCTACCGGTCATTACATCATCAACTTATTTGCAAGATAATTCTCTAAAATCAAAACGGATATTCGCTGTGCAAGTATGTGTACGCTATCTGTGATACTCATCCGACACACACAAATCTCAATCACGAACGAAAATTAGATCGCACAAAAGTTATCTGTTTTTCCGAGAGGAATGTCTGTAGATAAACTGGGAACGATGCTAGAATAAATCTTGAGCTAGCTTACCATCATGATTTCTAAAGCTTCTGACAGGTGTCAGGAATATTTTATAAGATATGTGGTAAACAAGTGACGGATAGGTTGATGAATATCTACAAACTGTTTATCAATCTTACTGTACGCCGGTTTGTGTTTGCACAGAAATGACCTTAATTGGACATAATGTTTATGTGTTTCTGCAACGAAATGTTAACATCCCTCCATCCATGTCTTGGTTCGTTATTGATGAGAAAGGTAGAACACGATGCGTACTATAAGGGACTAGACGTAAGTAAGTGAAAGGATTGGGAAACTGTTTTTATTAGGAGAGCATTAAGTAGGCTGAACCATCGGATCTTTCAGTTCCACTATTCAGTATTATTTCAAGCTTTCTGAATCCAATTTTTATCCGTTTGTATGTGATTTGACATAAAGTGTTAGTTGACATAAGCGGTATCTGATTGTTATGTGATTTGTGGAGTTTCAAACCACACAAGCAGAATTTACCTAACGATAAATGTGGCGGGGGTTGATTCTGATCTAATCTGATGCAGGCGTATATGCAGCTAAGCTCTTCGGACTACCAAAGCGGTTCAAAAATTCAACAGGCGACTTTTTTGATTTAATCAGTGAATGTACACTAAACGTGATTCTGTTTGGGATGGTTACCAGGACCGTGATAAATACCGATCTAACTACCGGCATGACATTGATCCGTAATAAAGTATTTTTGACAGTTCGTCCAAAGTTTTTTTTCGAATGGAACAACTCAGTTTATCATGTTGCACAGTAAACAGAGGTCAACATTCTAGAATGAACCTCCTGAATGACATCGACTACTAATTGTGAATGTTCATATCGCAATAAAGACCTTTGCTTTTAATGAAATAATGCATATATATATATATATATCGTTTATCAAACTGGAACCAGGTCAAGTCAAGTCAACCGTTTGCTTCCTACATCCTTCAACGTTGACGTTCAACTAACAATGCAGCCACATGCTTAGTATTAATACCAAAGATTTCGAAAATCTAAGTGGTCTAAAATGGTCCAGCTAAAAGGTACTGTTATACAATCAGAACGACTGAACTGTACAGTATTACACGCTTTAAGTTCTAGAAAAATGTTTTCTGGATTGGTTGAAATTGTCATTAGGTAAAAGATTATTGAGAAACTTTACAGTTAGTTATGACTGTACAGAGGATATTTTTAGAGACTGGAAGAATAATCGGGATAGGTTTGAAACTAGCTGATGTGTGTTAAGACGAAGGATTTTGTCAGCAAGCTGCTTACGCGTTTACCAGCTCGATTAACCTACATGTACATGTGATGCCGATATATATCGTTAGGCGCTTTATGGATCTACTCAAGCGCTTGAACTCGAAAAACCGGGGAAAACTATTACAGAACAATACAGCAAAACGGAACGCATGGCGGTGTAAATAACTGCTGAGGTGAGGTGATCCCAGATAGAAGGCGAATTTAAACACACCTTATAAAATGGAGTCTGCCGAGATTTAAGGGAACATAATTCTCATTGCCTTCTGCAATGAATAATCACTCAAAATATTATTAACTTGGATAAATACATCTTCGGTGTGTAAGTCCATGTGATGCTGCGTGATCTGCTGATGACTGTTTGTAACAGCAAGTCTAATATCATCATTTCAGTTTGGCAGCTTACGACCTTCTCACCACTCGTCCAGTACAAACCGCGCTGTAACATAGATAAATCAAAAACTGTACGAGAAAGGTGTACCCCAAAAACCACTTATCCACACACCTGAAGTGCGCTGTCTCTTTAGGTAGTGGAATTTCACTTACGTGAGCTATGAATGACATAGCTAATAAGATGGCCGTTTGCGGCATTCCAAAAGTGGCTGTGGAGGGACCGAACACCACACTTTTGAAGAACATGTGTTCCGTTATAATGGTAAAATAATCATTTGGCAGACCAATTAGGCTTGGTTGGATAGTACGGAAAGCCACAGAATATGTGCAACTTTATACCGTGGTATTCAATGTTTAGACTGAGTTACACCCACGTCTGATGTGAGCCGCAAAGAGAGCATGCCAAATTTTCACAAAAAATTATTCGCATGCAGAATGAAAGTTTTCGAAAGACAGAAAATGAACGGAGTTCTCCTCGAAGAACGGTGAGAACCTGAGATGGCAGTTCTCAAACCTCCGGAGAAATGCACTCACGGAGACATACTTTGCATTTGAACACGAACAGAAAAAATCAATTCATGATAACCTTGAAATATTGCTGTACAAACTGATGTAATATTAGGTTCATAACCACATCAGTGAATTTACATTACCTTTCGATCAGTCAAAATCTCTTGTTTGAAAATTACTCTCCACAATTTTATATATATTAGCCCAAAAACAGGTCTTTCACTTTTTGATTCTGAAATTATTAGCAGTTTTATAGCCGGTTCCAAGCTGTGCACATCACGTGACTTGTACTAGTGCGTTGGGGAAGTAACCATGGGAACCATGGCACCGATTGATGCTTACATATCAATCGGTTAATCACATTTTTAAACGCCTCAATGGAGCTTAATGTGACCAGATAGTTCAGTAGTGCTTTTCAGATTGGATAGAGGCTAAGTGACAAAAACTTCTTTCAACCCAGAATTCCGTACATTAAAAATTTGCTTAAAGCGAATAACCTCTATGGGCTGAATTTCGGTCAACGGTCAACAATAAAAAGTAACCAGCTCCATTTTAGATTGGAAGGTCATTCTAGAATTATGTATAATGACGGCCATCCGCAAACGTTCATCTACCACACACTCAGACCGATTCTATCTATGGGCAACATCCCACAACACACTATCTAGAGAGTTGGTACAGACTCTGACGCCATTAAAACAGGAATGTGACATAGATACCGTTTAAGATTCAGTTGATGTGATTGAAAGTTTCAACAAGGTTAACTTAGCAGACAAAGTAATATGTTCAGTAAACGTTCAATAACTGTTTACGAATGTCCCACTGCATGAGACGATTGAATCTATATGCAATCTGATCAAGATAGAGAGTTTTGGTATAAAAATTTCTACATATATGCTTAAGCTGCATCTACTGCTGTGCACAAAGAATATCAGTTTCAGTTTTCAGAGTAAGCCTTATAGACAAATGAACGGGGTCGCCATGGGGAATCCATTAAGATTGATGCTAGCGATTTTTTTTCATCTGTTGGTAGAGGTATGAATGGGTCCAGACATTTCGTCACTGCCGTTGTACGAACGTTATGTGAATGATACTCTTATGTTTGAGCAATCTTTGCACACGATCCATGAGATGGTAAACCGACTCAACGCAGCTGTGATCTGTAGAGAAACGGATGCCTGCCGTTTTTAGACATCCTCATCGGTCGCAAAGATGATGGATCATTAAGAAGGTGTGTGTACCGAAAGCCCATCTAGACTGGTTAGTACATACAGTTCACGAGCTTTACACCAATGAAGAGCAAGTGAGCTTTGCTCAGAACATTGTTTTGCTTGTGGTAGACGTATTTGTTCATTGCAATGTCTTACCGGTGAACTTAGATTGTTTACAGCTAAGTTGCAGGATAATGGATATACAAAGAGATTCATCCACAGACGGCCAGTAACGAGTAGCAGTAGACGAGGTTTCCACGGTTGGGGAGAAGAAAGTCTACATTGGACTACCATTCTAAGGCGACATTTCTTCCCTTCGAGCGACAAACGTCGCGTCACCTCCATTTAGCCAGCATACAATGCAGGTGAAATCGTTGTCGTTGAACGAACTCGTAAATTACCGCTACCTTCAGTAAAGGGAGAGCAACCTATTAGCGTCAACCCATGCTGTATTTATCAATTTGTGTGTAACTTTGGTGAAATTCACATCGACAGAACCGATAGGCTTTTGAACTCTAGGATGAAGGAGCATCTGCTAAAATGGGTTCAGGATGTGACTGTGCAGTCTACATCCTTCGTCCCGGGATCAATCAAACTTCCGGCCTCGTCTACCGTCAGACATATGTTGGCCACCGGTCATCGGATTAGCTCCGAATCAACATTCAAGATTATAATGCGCCACGTTAATCCGCGTTTTCTACATTTCGCTGAGGCTATTGTGATAAGCTGTCTCAAGCCAGCGATGTGTGTAAAAAAAACAATTATATGTAAGCTTTAGATTCCCATGGACCTAATAGTTTTGCTTTATTGTTCACCATCCAGTTTGATATTTTATTTATTCATCCGCCCTCCAAATAGTGTCACATATATGTTCCTGGTTATTGTTATTTGGTACTGAATAGGCAATACGAAATACTAGCATCTACCACTATCCGTCTTCTTGCCGCTTTGTACAAATTTATGAAGCGAACCAACTGTTCATCATTATTCTCAACAATCATAATCTAACTTGTGCGTTCCGCGGAGAGTCAGCCATAGTTTTTACTGTAGAAGAAGAACCATATGATAAGATTCTACCAAATGTTTTAACAAGGAAACTGATATTGTGGTCGCCTACGAGGACGGTACGTCTGCTCATGCATTATTTAAGAATCGCTCAGCGCAGTCAGAATTCGTCTGCTAATGGTCTTTCTACCAAAAAACACCTCATCATTCTTATGGTTGGGTAGCTAATGTATCTAGATATCAGGACGGTGTTCTTTTATTCAAAGCTCTATGCAATGACCAAATCTCTGTCAACTTTATATGGTGATAAGTGTCTGCGTTATTTATGAAAGGCGATCTATTCATTTATCAGTAACTTAACATTCATCCAATGCCCTTTGTATGATTTGTGTCGTGGACTTCGGCGCAAACGATGACTACAACTCGGAACCTTTCTTCACTTCATTAACCACCAGTCGAACGATCGTGCCCCTTTTGTTCATGCTATTGCACGCCAGTCCTTTTGTGTTTATCCACATATGGATATGGAACTCCCAGGAGAAATCAGACGGTCAACCTGTGAACTAATCTGGCGATGGTAGAGATAATCAAATACAATATCTTTTATTAGTTATTATACGTTATACACTTTAACCTGACTGATTTAGAACAAACCAATTTTCCTGTGATAGTTTTCATTTGAGAGACTGTACATCTACTTGTGGATTACTGACTCATCCAAATGGCCTCTTGAGCCAGGTGTATGTAGGCTTCTCAGGTAAAATGTGTCTGCCAAGTGACAACCTTATCTACTTATGCTGCGGTTACGTATGTTTTCGGATGATAGTAGTGCACCTCTAGTGGTTGTATCTAGGATTTTAATAAGGACTGCCATATTACTGTTTAGCTTATTCGTGAAGACTGAACGCTTTTCGAATAAGTTTCATTACAGCGGCATGCACTGACCTCGGTTAGATGATCACTATAAGTGGCTATACAGCGGTGCATTGTGCACGTATTAACACGAAAATATTTAGTCTTCCTGCACCATTTTTAATTCTGGGTGCACAAAATATGTATAGTATATATGGGAGGTAAGTTTTATATCCTTTAAAATTAACGATGACCTTAGAATTCCCATAGTACTTAGTGTCTGTTCAGTAAAAAAGCTGTTTGTTGGAGTCTTGCTATTGTTAGTGTTCGTCAGTAGTGTATGTGCTTCTGACGTCGGGGATTTCAACTTCTCCCACGCTTTTAGGAAGCAACCGTTTTAAACACAACGCCACTGACCATGATCGGGTTATCACGACCGATCGCTAAAATACGTTTGTTTGTGGGTGATATTGTGGTTGACTGTTCGTTTCGATCGGAATCCAATTGACAGTCAGGTAGAATGCTAGTAATGACGACGGAATTAAAGTCTAACTAGGAAATACATTCGAATAAGACCTTAAAAATGATAATTTGTCGCCTTTTAGTGTGGGGTTCACTAGGGCAGTGATTAGCTAAGGTAACTGAGGAAAACGTGACCAGAGTTTAACCATCGGTCTTAGTGTAGATGTGCTCTACTGACGACATTAAATAAGACCGAAACCCGAGTTTAGCGGCTTTTTTAAAAGTGACTAGCTGGAAATTCCGTCTGTACACGAAAGCTACAATCGGTTGAGATCAAGCAAAACCCTACTATTTGTCAATATTAAGGGTAATCTTAAATCCCGGATGAGACCTTTAGTTGTAACTGCAAGTATAGAAGACGAGTCACAGCAGATGGACGTGTGTTTGAAGGCAGTTCTTAATAAACCTCTGTCATATTTTGCGGTGGGCAAATGAATCAGGAAGCAGTCAAAACCTTGGGCTAGAACGGATTCTAGATAAGCCATGTCCTCAGTAGCGAAGATTCTGAATATCGCTTATTTATAATCAATGACGATCGCATGAATCACCTAATGTCTACTGTGAATTTGTGTGTGCGCTTTGGCGGATAGCCCACTTATTTCGTTCACCATTTAACTCATCCACTTTGAAATTAACTCAAGTTTAAACGAGCACTCTGTCAAGTGACATTTATGATACACTTGACCTCTTTCGTTCGATTGGGCATAATTCATAAGAACTCTACCAGAAGACTTCACTGCGCTTGCGCTGTATGTCAGCTTGTTTATTGTGGGAATATTGTCACCGGTTGAGTTTGGTTGGACTGGCCAGTTCAGCTGGACTCTGGTTGGATGGTACGGTCACCTGACAGTCATAATGTTGTTTATGCATTTTTCGATATAATGAATAATCTATATGATATTTACGTGCTGGACTTCGAAAGTTAAAGTTTTGATTTAGAATGCACGAAATCTGGGCTATTAACACGAAATTTTGGTATTGGAATACGGTTCAGACCACCGCTACAGGACTAGCCAAGTAGAGAACGGGACCGGTTGTAATTTGCCATTTTAAGAGTAAGCACTATATCCCTGTCAACCGCTGGACTTTGAACTACACACGTCTTTTTCTAATGGCAACAGTCATAGATCGAGTTACATGCTCGCTTTCCATACGATTTGTATTAGAAAATGAAGCTAAATCAGATAAAATGGGGGTTAAATTAAGATGTTCTGAGTTCCTTATCATTCTGTTCGTTAACGCAAATTAGGATGAAAGAGAGACTGGTGATAGCTTAAGTGCATTGGTTCGCCTTACGAATATAGTAGATAAATGAAACAATCACTTGACAGTTTTCGAATGCTATTAATAGAACGTCTTCGTATTAAAGTCACGCGCCAATTTCAACTCTGATGTAGCATGGTGTGTGCGTCCATAACAGAAGATAATTGCTTTGACAACCGCCTTTTGCGTTCACACTTTGCTTGCCCTTTCAGAGCCAGTGCTACTGACCCCACAACCAGATGGTTGCCTGGAAGTTTCGTCCAGCTTGGATGGGCGATCAACTGATCAATCAAAAGTGATGTAAGAATGCTCCTTTCTGACTGTAGACGATCCACCAATACCACTGGTGCAGCTGATTCAATTAATTGGATATTCGTCACTCATTTCAGAGCAGTGGGTTATCACCTGCTGGCCACAATAGTAGTCAACAGAGTTCACCCACAAGCATTAGACCCATGCAATGGTGGTTGCATCTGATCAACTTTGGTTCCACATATTGGTCAAGAACCGCCATCCGAATGATGTCCTGTTGTCACAACATACTGATTTGTCCAGTAAACTGACTTTTTCTATCCATCACATTAATTATTACTTTAAGGAGCTGTGAGACAGACGTGATGCTTTCATCTTAATTGACTGAAAACGAGTTTGTCCACTGCGTTGTTCACTGTGATGTCCACACTTGATAAAAGCACTGTTGTGTCAGCGTCATGCATACGACATCGTATAGTGTAGTTAGTTGGGGAAGGATTTTGATTACTTCACGTAGTAGGAAAACAAATCAACACCATACTGGCTTAGTTAAGAACAGATGAAACGTTTGGTTCTATCTGATGATTCGTGTGAGGGGAGCGGAATGACGATGCTGTATAAACCCTTTATAAGATGCTTTTTTTTAAAATAAATATATTCCACTCTATCTGCAAAAGATGCGAGTGATAGTCAATCGGTTAACTCCTACAAATTCACTTGCTGGCACCACTACTTGTCAGTAATTCAAAAATGGATTCAATTACTTTTGGGAGTAACTCCTGTACTATATGAGCTAGAGAATTCTAACAAGAGAAGCGGCAACCAACAGTAACCTTTCATGAATTCACTTCAGGACTAACTTAAAAGCTTACTGAAAGACTAAAAACATGCAGTTCAGTGGTACTACCTAATTTTGGATAACTCGCCGAAGCTGAAGAAAACTAGTGTCAAATACTTAACTGGTAATCAGCCAATTTTGACGCAGTTTGACTTAGAGTTTCACTCTAAGTCACTTATGAGGTCTGGTAGGTTTGACTGAGAAAGAAGTAATTTTATGATTTGTAAAGTATCAAACTGTGACTAAGAAATCGGTTCGCATAATCAATTACCGAACACTTCGGCAATAGCTGGCACTTGTTGTCAGACCTGTTTCGAATGTTTGGACGGACATTTGTGAACTGCTGACAGAGGCTATATGGTTTAAAATGGGCCATCCGTATTCACGTATTGTGTAACTACTATGCCGGATAGGAAATTTTTTGCTTAGGATAAACAACTGAGGAGCTACAACTTAGTGGGCCGAGTGCTGAGTTGTGTCGCAATATATGTTTTGACGGAGCGGGCTGACCTATCTCTCTATCTACATATCATCGATGAATGATACAATGAATAAATAAGACATTATTGGTGAAGCATTGTGACCAGTTCACATGGTCCGTCTGCGCAGATTTCAACGATAAAAAGCCGTTCTCCCACACTACATCCATAACCTGCAATTCCTAGCTCAGTAATGTTTCAGGATGTGTTTTATTTTGTCTGGTAGTCAGACAGAAACGTTTAGATGCTTTTTCAGCTCAACTAAATTAAAGCGTCTGGCGCGTTGTTTGATCCACGTTACCCGAGATAAAGGGCAGCTGTAGCTTTCTAGACGGTCGACTTTTTCACCCTCAGAAATAGGGTCGTGTACTGTTAGTTGCTCTGACCGTGAGTGTACTGCGCCTGCCTAAACGATTGAATTGCACTAGGTCAATTACGTATTTGGTTAACTACAGCGTGCACATTTCCCACACATCGCCAATAGTGAGTCTAAATAGTATCGTTAATACGACTTAGCTGAGGTTGTTTCAGTTTACATATGGAAGCGTCCGAATAATAGTGGAACTTGTCAGATTACCGTATCGCCGTTTTCAGTTTGATGATCAAACCAAACTTGAAGCATGAACTATGGTTTGAGTTTATAGCGTCGAGTTCATACCCTCAGTAATAAATATTGCACAATACTAGCTCCATACGAAGGCCACATCTGGTAACCACGAAGGTGAATGACTGCATTTCAATGTAACTTAGTGAAACCTATTCGATGTACTTACTTCTTACTAACATTCACAGTAGACCTGAGCTTATGTTCAATTCCGTTTCCCTCAGTGTTATCTCAGACTATCGTGGACCCTCCCGAAGAATACAGCCAGTCATTTACACTTGTGGATTGTGACGTTAACACAATGGTTGTGAAATGTTGATGGATCGTATTTAAATGACAGTAAAGGAGAAAAATACCTCAAAGCGGTTTGGACTAAAACATACAGAACTAAAGACCGAACTACATTCGATACTTTCCTTTAACGGATAATGACATTCTCAGGGAGTACATAATGTAGTAGTTTTGTTTACGTAACAATAAGATTTTTAAATGGTTTAGGGAACTATCAGGTGTTCCAGAACAAGCGGATATCCATTTGGGTAACTTTTGAACTGGAGATCTTTTGTCCATTAGGATAACAACGTAAGTAAGTTTTTAAACGGTTCCAGTACAATTCTGGATCTATTTCACTTTGCTGCCGACAGCAGGGCAGTGTCACCGAGACAATACAATTTTGATGGCTTCATTTCTACTTGTAAGATATTGGTATATGTAAGTACTGTTTGCTCGGAACAGATTCTATCAACTCAGCCACACAAACTTCTGCCCCCATACAAGCCTACTGCAAAACCATTGAGACCAGTGTGCTATTCTCTGACGAGTGAACGAAATACAGTTGACTCGTGCTAATTTTTAAGGTCGTATGAACTGCCGTAAGCTTGTTTATTCAATTGGGCATAGTCAGGGGTTCAACCAAACTGAGCAATATATGAAAGTGGTTGATAAAATATATTATGTATACCGATGCATAAAAATCAACGTAGGTTTTGTGGTACTCATTATACTCCGATCGTTTCGTCATATCACGTATATTGCACGTGCTTGTGTTTGCTGTACCCTCGTATACACAACATAATGGATTATGAAACCTTCTTCAACAATACTTTGTAAATAAACCAACTTATCGCTAGTGTTATGATGATGGTTGATGTCACCTTTAACAAACACCTTGTTTGCTATGCGTACCAACAAAAATGGAAAATCTGACGACCATTTAGAATAAGCAAGACAGTCTTTGAATCGTACACAGGTGTTCCAATTTGGACGATTCAACGGTTCCATGATTAGTCACCCAATGATATGTGAGGATGATGTAACCCGTGAGTTGGCCTTCATCTTGTCAGGTTGTAGGAGTTATTGTATCACACTTGGACTTTGTCGATGGTCTGTGACACAGTGGTTAACTGTAAGCATCTCTTCTATTTAGGCTGACCAGTCAGAATAGTAGGTCGCTTTAAGCATCTAGCATCGTTACCAGTTAGTGTATTTTTATCCCGGCATTCAGCTTCTCTCGAAATACTAGCCAATCTCCATGGCCTACTGATTTGCCTGGCGATAGTTAATTGAAAACTCTTTCGAATCACAACAGTTGAATAAGTTTAAAAGGTGGGGGCTGCAAATTACTTTCGAAACTAAACGTAATGTCTTAAAAACGTGGTGGCAACTGACTCAAAAACTTCGTGGAACTCCCCAACACCATAATAAACACATTCAGTAATTATTGGCAATCAAAAGCATTATCAAGTTACAACAAATTTGGTTGAGAAAAATCTCTTCACATGCACATCTGATCACAGTCGTGCAATTACTATAAACTTCCCTTCCAATTTCTTGTCCAAAAGTGCTTATTAATGATCCACTTTGTGAAAATTGTGTAAGTAGAAGGCGTTTGATTTGACACAGCTATCGTGTTGTTTGTTGCTGTAAGGGGATGGGTTAATTTAAGTTCTTCATTTTACTGGTATCTGAGTTTTGCTTTTGCAAGAAAGGTAACCAGTAGAAAAACTTATGTTTCGCATAAAATATTTATCGTGGAATGAAAACTGTTCATTAACTTGACAGGTGATTAATGTCCATGTTCCCGAACCAGTTACAAACATAATCAATGATGTGTAAGTCATTTTACTACCCATATCGGATAAAAGTAATGACTACCATTGAAATCGTACATATACCACAATTAAAAGAATTCGAGCAAACGTTACTAAGGGACGATGAGAACAAAATAGCCACCCCCATCTCTAATTGAGCTCAGCTTACGCATTATACAGCAGTTGTATAGTCATGAAGCTAACACTCATTGTAACAGTATTCAACGATAACTCAAAGTCTGAAAGTTATCTCAATGTTAGCTGTGCAAAGCAGAGACATTCAGCAAAGGACTTAATCATACTGCCGTGATCCTAGGGTGGACTTTGTTTGCTATGTATCTGCAAGATATAGCACAGTGCAACTGAGGTTTACAGTTTGTATACAATAAGTACTAATGAACATGGACTGTGCCATCACATTAAATGATGGACGGATATTCCACTGAAGCCGCTTTTATCCGTGATTTAATTCATGTGAATCAGAAATCTTTGTGCTAGGACTCAACAATGTTATCCTGTGGATCACTGGGTCTATGTGTAATGCCTAATATTTGACAGCTATCCAAATTGAGACACGTCAGTAGATGGACAAGAACAATTTTGCCGCCAATTGTCTATTAATTATATGTGGAAGAGAGAAAATGTCAAACAATGGTGAATATCAGTGTTCAGCTTTATGTTAGCACTCCTTTTAAACCTGCATGAACTCAGCACGCAGTTTAACGCAAAACCTTTGTAATACGATCTGACGACTGCCTCTGCAAACCAGTTAATGCAATCTCTATTAGACAAAACCATTTTTGGAATCTTAGTTTGATGGTAAGCACCACAAAATATTAATTAGTTATCTTTATTCTTTACTTTGCAACTTAAAGTTCTTGTTCTTCTTATAAGCGTTAAATTACTCGCCAAGTTGATTCTCAGACTCTCAGGTTGGAGATTGCGTCTATATCGACAAGGACAGAAGTGAACAAAACTCCTCAGAAACAATATAGCGGATGCTCATTTGTTGGTCGCTTCACTCTACACATGAACCTCGTTTATAAGCATTGCCTGATTCGAGCTGGCGCTCTTTACTTGTTTCTGATGAGTTCAGTTAAAAAAAACTATTCACCGAGCAGTACACATTTAATGAGTTGCAGTAACTGACCACATACGTGAAATTAAAATGTAGGAAAATGAGATAGCATTAGTGGTGTTGATTTCAGGATTGGTAGAATTAGTCACTACTCAAATACTCGAATATTTCGTATAGGTGGTTTGAATAGTTTTGTGAAAAAACTTAAAAATCGCTACAATATTAAGTGGTATGAATCAGTTGCGCAGGTTGTTCCATAATTTCCATATCTAACAGTTTACCGGATGCACGCCTCGTTCTCTTCCACATATGTTCAATCCAACGGTCGGTTGTCTCAATGAGAACTATCTCCAGAACGTACTATTTCTGAGGTTCGTGGACCGATCTGTTTGAAAGAAAGCTGAAGATGCTTATTTAACGGATACATTTATCGCATAGACAACTTGAACAAAACAGTTAAAACACGAAAACTGGTAGATGTAAGCATTTCGTATTGATTCGTCAGTACCAAATTTACAATAACACGAATGGTTTCCTCAAATTTATACCAAACAACTAGAGGGGTGGATAATCAGTAAGCGGGTTAGGACAGGTCAGTAAGTCCAGAAAAAGGTCAAATTCACGAACAGTTGTTTCTGAACGCAGGCAACTGGCTTGAGTCGATTGACTGCTACTTCTTTGGCAAACGGTAACTATCTTGGGTCAGAGTGAGGTAACATGGCTCTGAATGCACAAACCGGAGCGATAACGTGACCAGTGGTCAGGACGAGTCTAGCGACCGAAGAAACCGGCTGTTTACATGTTTCAGCAACATTTTTGTTCTCCAATAACACGGACTTCTGCGCCAATTTAGATGAATGCTCCTTCATTCTTGAGCCCAATCATCTCTCGGTTTTGCTTATGTGACTTTCTCTGCAGTCACGTACAAATTAGCAAATACGATGTTGAGTAGCACCGATGGACTGAACTCCTTTGACTGAAGGCACCGGTAACTTTTGAGTCCGAGCGATTACACGGAGTTCGGCTACATTGAGAGTTCGCTTAATTGAATCCCTCAACCGCTGTGTTGTTTGATGCATTGTATAATCACCTTTAAAGGGTAGACCTTTTTCTCTACAGTGACCACCTCTTCGGCTGGTAATTATTGTCTACTGTGCCTGTCTATGAACATTCTAGTGTAACCGTTTGACTGCAGGACAAAAGTAATCAGGTCTAACTATTCCGCTTGGACAGAATATTTATTGATGTTCGTTTCTGTTGGACCGGTGTGGAGCTGCTGAAGTTTAAGTATTGACCGGACCACGTAGATTTCCTATAAACAGTTCTTTTAACCGAACCATCTTCTCGACGACTTATGAGTATATCGAGAAATGGTAAACGCTTGTTGACCTCAAATCCACAAGTAACCTTCAAGTTAGGGTGACAACTGTTTAAACGTTGCACCAGGTTATCTTTCAGCCGTTTAGATCGAGTGAATATTAATATGTCGTCGACATAATGCTTGTAGTACGATAAATCTCCTATCTCAGTAGTTAGCTGTTACTCAATTTTTACCATGAAAAAGTCTATCAAGATGGGACCTAATGGACCTCCCATGGCTACCCCGTCTATTTGACGATAGGACCGCTTGAGAAAACGAAAACTGATATTCTCAGTACAGAGCAGGAAAGTTTCCCTCAATATGTCGGTCGGAAGTGGCAACGAAATATGACCCAACGAGCTTACAAATATAATCAATCGTTTCGTGTAACTGAACATTTGTGAACAATGACTGAACGTCTACAGTGCACATCAGTTAGTTAGGAAGATTGAATTTATTCAAATCATCGGCCAATTCAAAAGAATCCTCAATGGATTGTGTCTGAAATTTCTACCTTAATGGGGTTAGAGTAGCTGCTAGCCAGCGTGCCAACTTATGGTAAGGGAAGTTTTTCACTGCCAAAATTGGCTTAAGTGGCATTCCAGGCATGTGCGTCTTTGGTAGGCCATAAAGTTGCGGTGTTGATGACCCATTTGGTCGTGGATCAACTGGAAGCATTTAGCAATAAATCTTTTTACTCAGGACACCAAACAAACGGTCCCGCTGAGTGACTGGTCTCGACTAAAAACTGAAACAGCTAAACAGCAGAGTGCAGTACGTCTGGCGAAATGAATGTGAAGCAGAGTGTTTTAGTTCCCTCCTAGGGAAATTTGTTGAGCCACACTCCTTAGTACTGTTATACTGTCGCCCACTGTTCCACGGACAATTCCACAACGATAATTCCAAAATTGTTCACCTCTTTCAACCAACTTACGGATTTTGATACCCGCTATCTATTTCCGTTGAAATGTCGAGGAGGTGACTGTCCTCCAATTTTTCTCTCAAATTTTGTTTTACTCTACCCGAACGGTTGGTCTTCTCAAACGAAACTGGTTGTTCTGAAATTCAGTATTCCCAATGCCTCCACCCTACCCATTCTTTGCTATCATTTAGGTCGGTACTAATTGCTGAACGTTCGTGACCACCATTACCGCTGTATAGATTTATTGATCATAACGCAATTTATCAGACCAGACTTCAAAAAGTCGGAAGTTTTGCTAGGCGCTTATCAGTGACAGAAAAGGCTATTAACTTTCTGTCAGCTGAGTCACACATGAGTCTCATTCCTCCTTCGACTTGTAGTGTAAGCTTAGTGCCCGCTCTACTAGTGATGACGTGAATTTGTTGCACCTGTATTCCGCCATTTCGGGTTTCAGCGCTTGCACACTATACGATACAGCTTTTCGCATGCTGCATGATATATATCGTGTTTTTGCAATTTCCAACCTCATTTGAGACGGTTTAAAGAACGATTCATAAATATGGTCAACGTTACACCGATATGACACAAAATACTCAAATTGCTATTAAAGTACCAAATGAATAGTGACACAGATAATAAATATGATATTTCTTCTTGCAAACGCACAATCTCGCCATTTATACATATCGCCACAGTATATTTCTTGGCTGACGACTACTTGTGTTTCTTAAGTTGTACGTTTTGTGGTAAGACAGCTTTGCAAGTTCTATTATACAGGTGAATCTTACGGTTTTACTGTTTTTTTTGGGAGGAAATTCGGCGACAGCATTTCAGTGTGATGCTACGGTAGGAATTCGCTCAATAGTAGATGGTCAACTGCTTTCCATCACATTCGACGAAATGCTACCACTAAGACAGTCACGTCATCTTCCATGTTCATGCTACGTAATATTTCATGTACTGGTATGCAGTATAACGGTAAGATGTATATTTAATTTCTCTGTCCATATTGCTTGGTTCGAAATTTTCGCGTCATGATTGTTAGAGCAGAACAAGTGAAATTCAACAGAACAACGATGAACCAGTCATGTGGATAAGCAGAAAAGTTGCGGGCCATGAGTTGAGTGTGATTACGAATGCTTGTCAATTATCTATTACAACACATCATATCAGACATTATGGCGGGGAGCAAATACAACGAACCAGCTTTACCTGTGTGTTCAAGGGACATTTTCCCTGAACAGGTCAGTTTAAAGTTGATGTTTAACCTGACCATTAATGTTATCTCTTGAAAGTATGTTAAGCACCTTTCCCAGAACGCTTGGCAATTCCACTGTTTCAAATATGCCAATTACGGTAATGAGAATGAAAAAATGTAGGCGAACATATGTTTTCGATCATTCATCTTCAGGCCGGTACACTTATAGGAGGAATTAATAGAGTTAGATCGTTATATCGATCGGACTTATTACAGAGAAACTAGGTCATTGGCCAGTCAATTGGCGATGACTTGATTGGTCGGCTACATCACGCTTGTCCATTAGTTTGACCGCACAGGTTGGCCATCGATCCGGTGGATTTGTGGCCATGGTAGGTGCAGCGCCTGAACAAACCGCTCTTGATGACATAATACCGGGTCAAGCAGCCTGATTCCAATCGCCTCGGCAGTACAAAGTGTTCTGATTCCGATAGCTTTTGATGGGTTGCCTGGCACGCCATCTACCACTTTGAAAGCTTGATCAGTGTTCACCCGGTGTCCGCTTTCAACCAGATGAGCGAGAATTGCACTGTTGACTGATCGTGATTCCCCGTGCCCCAGCCACCGTGGATGGTGTTCTCGGATTCGCTTCGGAAGTTGTCTTGATGTTCGACCCACCAAGGCCACAAATCCACCGGATCGATGACCAAACTGTGCGGTCAAACCAATGGACAAGCGTGACGTTACCGACCAATCAAGTCATCGCCAACTGACGGACCAGTGACCTAGTTTCTCTGTAATAAGCCTGATCGATATCACGATCTAACTCTATTAATTCCTTATATAATTGTACTGGCCTGAAGATGAATGATCGAAAACATATATTCGCCCATGTCTTTATTCTTAATTCCACTGTTATCGATTGCTAATTTTACACATTACTCAGCAACGCAGTTGTCAAGAGATGGGTAAATTTAATTGTTTCCCTACGCTTAAGCAGTAGTTGGTACAGCACGACTCCGGCTGGTGTGAAATCCTGTCGAATTCTAGCTCACTTCAAATCTCTATGGTCACAAAAAATCGTTTGTTGCGGAAAGTCAGGCGTGTATTTCTTATGGCCCTCCAACAAATGTATTGTTGAGTAAAATGTGTTATGTAGGTAAGAAGAACATGCAGTACTTGATAACCATTTAGAAGGTATTACTTTACTTTGGTTCAACTAGCATATTTGCTGCAACCAACATCAGTCTCAGCATAACTGTTCGTTTCATACAGACTAGATAATTGCCACCAGTATGACCCCGTTGAGCACTCACTTACGGCATTCACAAGGTTCGGTTTTCTCACGACCTGTTGAGAACAGCGTAATCGATCTTTCGGAGACTGTCCTCTGAGTGTAAATTATCTTCACGTTAACGTCATATTCCGATGTATGTGTCCATGAGTAAATTTGCTCGATGATTGTCAATACAACTGAATGGATGATTCTAATCTGCTAATGTCGTTTTGCTAGTATTGTACGTTCTACTGCAACCAAACTGTATATATATCTATTAACAAGTGACGTAAATAATTACTTTGCCAAAACTGACAATCGCTCCTGCAAACTGATCTAAAGATAGACATTTTTAATAAATCTAGGAGAAAGGAATACACCCACTGCAGTCTGAGAGCTGACTTTATCAAAGCTGCCACTTTAGTCGGATGAATTCGAAGTCCCCCATGACGTACTTATTTCTCCAGTAACAGGCTGAAAAACCGGCGGAAAAAATCAACTTACGACGGAAAACTCGGGGCCTTTCAAAATTCTACGTAACAGTGAATGAAAGGAGGTGTCCATGTTTGTGCACGATGTCGCAATTAATCGCTTTTCATTTGTTTGGCTTCTCTTAATCTCCATACGCAAATATTTCACACTCCGTTGGTGGTAACTCTGGATCACCCGCCCTTTATTAACCATAATGAATCTTGGATTACCAGACTGATCTAGTGATTATCGTACGCTGTTCATCGTGACAGGTGGCCAATGAAGATATTAGCAATTCCTTTCCTCAAACGCATTGTTCACCCAGTATGACATCGAAGTCAATCGGTAACATGTATTCGACACGACCAGGTTTCAAATGCGAACCACGGATCGATGTGACGCAAAGAAGGATAATCGTCAGATAGCTTGTGTGGTGGTCGTAAATCCGGTAGCATAATACTAAAAGGTTGGGGATAGGAAAGAAATCAATGAGTTGACAAGATTTTAATTAGAACCACAAAAAATGGAAAATTCCAAAACATATCGATTGTGATTCAACCAGAAAACATCAATTGCACGAGACTGGAGATATTCTGATCTCCTCAAATTTAGTCAAACGTAATTTCAAAACATTTTTGAACGATCTATACACTGGGCGTGAATCAGTGCATTGGATGTATTTGTGGTTGAAAAACTGTAACTCATATGCAAGTCGTGACCAATACAGTTAAACTTAATTATCTGTCTTTTTATACACCAGTGAGGAAAATATTTTACTGCGTAGGTTCACATAGTAAAATCTCGAAAGTGATGAGCATGACAATAAAGCAAAAATATCAAACCATCTTTGTGTGAAAAGGTAGTGTATCGACCTGAAACTTGAGTGACACTCACGGCTTAGCTCATGACATTTCGTGAAAGACTGTTGTGCATTTTTAAGATATGTACATTGACAGCTAAATAATAATTCTTTCAACATTTTCAATTCTCTCGGTTTTTTAATTTTCATCTAGTAACTAACAGCAAATCCTTTCCGTTTTGTTGTCTTTGAGGAAACAGGCGACGTGTCCTAATCATTACTCATCATTTGACATCATGGTTGAAAGGAATATTTTCGTTCAGTTCTAATTGAGTACCTTTAACGTAAATGAGGGGGAAAATATCCAAGACTGTCACACTCACGCAGACCCTCATCGCGTTTCAACTCACATTACACCAGAAGAGACACATTGAGCTTTCGGACCAGCAAGTCGTGTTGGCAACGAACGCCCGACTGTTGAGAACTGTGTCTGTTGGCAACGGTGATGACTAAAAATATTAGGAATTTCCCTTATGGTTGTGTCACACTGTTTAATTATCATCACGTTGTTTTCAGTTGCTGGAACGTTTTTCCTTTTCTCTCTCTCTCTTTCAGTTAAAACAGCCCACTGATTTGCAGCTTGTGAAAAAGCTCCATGGATGGGACAACAATTTATGCATTCATCCGAATCCGCGTATGGTCGGAAACTAGGTGTGTATGTTACAAATAGAAACAGGGCTTAATTAGTGGCGCTGTTGCCAGTTGTTTTAGGCAGGTGTGGTTAAACGTCGGGCATAGCAGGTTCTATTCAGTTAAGAGCAGATGACGTATCTCTTAAGCATAATGCGACATGTTCACTCCAATAATCGGATGAGACCAGTTCTGACACACAATAAGGACGGTAAATTTAATCTACCACTGTAAGTTCACGAAAAATCCTTGATTAATCGAGTAATTGATCACATATGTAGTTAGGTGAAAAGGAGATATGTATGTAAGTGCAGGTCAAAGTAACATTGCAAGTGAGTACGTGTGTATATACGTGAGTTTCTTATTATGTAAATGACTAGGTAGGTAAGCAGATGCGTAGCCAGATACTGAATGCAGTAATTCGGCAGACAGATAACCAAGTGTGCGATTAAGTTAACGCATAGTTAAACAATTCAACAGTTCCCTAATTGATATTCTGAAGAAATATTTCAGTAGGTAGACGGATCATTAAGGTTGTATTTAGTAAAGCAACTAGGCAAGCCAAAAGGCATGTTGTCATGTAAGTAAGCAAAGCAACGTGTAAACAAGTATGGGGCTAATTGAATATGAACGTAGGTAGACAATTAAGTACAGGTATAGTTAATTAGACCAAACAATAAGTACGCAGTTAGCTAATTCATAAAATAAGTTGAAACTCTAAACCAATTCAAAGTGGTTCTGACTTGTTAGTCACAGAGCATACTTCAACTGGGTAAGCATTCAACAAATCCAGATAAGAAGAACCGTATTAACTGGTTTCAAGTTAACGGTCATCATTGACAAAAAGGCATTATTTCACTTGCGCCTCCACAACGTAATCTACCATTTTGCAGGAAAAGGGGAACGGATTACCTCTGCACAGAATGTGACCGGTTTTGTAAATATAAAACTGGTTTGTGAAAAGATATTCGTAAACATTGATGTAAGGTTGGTGAAGAACAGGATGCTGATGCTTAGCCTCGTAAAAGCTTTGAGCGCACCGACTGTGGATGTATCTTTCCAATAGAATCCACTTACTGTACAATCTATTACATTGATCAGCTGTGGTTCCGAGGTTTAACAGTCTATCCTCTGCATACATACCTTAGTGGTCTAAACATCCTGAGTTTGCCTGACACCATCCGCATCTAGCGCAAATCACCGGCAGACGGAGTAGTCTCTAGCCAATACCCATTTCATTGCGGCTAGAGTCTTCATGAAGTGTCCCACTCCCAAATCTGCTATCATTAGTTATCCTATCCAAATCGCATTTTTCACAGTATCTTCCTCCTTTCTGTCCATAGTCGCTGGTGCCTTCTACAGTCTCAGGTCCGGAATTCTCGGGATGGCCGAGGTGACCACTTAAGTGTAGGTCGTAGCGACTGCAGCCAGCTAGGAAGTTTTGCTACCACTCTTTCGTCTTGCAGGATCATATATAACGTGCGTTACCTTCGACAAAACCTTGTGCCCAAAGACCTGGCGGGGAGGCCATGCTATACAGTCTTCGATGAGCTAAAAGTACCAACGGCAGTCTCATTCATCAAGTCCGGCGGGATCTCAGTTCATGACGATGAAGCTGTTGTACTGGACAGCAGTATATTAAATGACTATCGAAGCCAGGCTGCTTGGACCGACAATGTGCTATTCACTTGACTCCGTGTTCTATGAGTTGTCGCATTGACTCAACCCACCATTCTGAAGCGATCATCACTTTTCTAGGAATCATGTTTTAATCTTCATGTAATTCCTATTTTTGAGGGGAACAAGCTACATAGGCCGCACAACGCGGCGACTATAAGAACGCATTCGGGAGTACCAACCTGTGTGGCTGACGCGAGGATCGTTAAGGCCGTGCTCGTCTGCGGTCGCAACACACTTGATCGAGTCGAACCATCCAATCAATCAGATAGGATAGTTCAAGCCAATCTACCGAACATGTGGGATACAATCGGAATGGGTCAAAGGTCGTATACTATCAATTGCAAAGACCATCACAATTCGCCTATGCTCACCACCACTTTGCGCTCAAAAACGGCTGGTCAAAACGTTAAACCTTCCATGGCCCTGTACGCAAACCCAGAAAAGAACGATCGCATAGATGTGACGTATCCCTCGCTGATTTCATGCAACTCACGTGGTCAATGTTATGCAACTAAGTCTCATAATTCAAACCAGACAGAAACTGTTGACTGACATCTTTCGGTTCAGTGATATGTTATTTACCACCCCCATCGAACCCATATAAATGTGTTGTATTTAGGCTGATGATGAAACATCGAATACGAGCTTGTTTGCTACGCATTTCTTCTCATGACTAAACTGGGTATATTCAGAGTACTGATTTTTATTTAATGACCATTTTGGTCTTTCTCAAGTTTCATGAAGCATTTACCTAGGAAACTTCTAGCTGACCTTTATTACGTTTCTCAAAGTTGTCTGACTGTGAAATGACATTTTCCCGTTCCGATGCATAGGCTTTGATTATGCTAGCAACCCGGTGCCCTGAAGTGCCTTTGATTTGTTGAGACCCAATTTTTATTCTTTTCTACTCTTAACTGATGGCTGTGGAGTTGTATAAATTTGGTACTTCCATGAAAGGGTGTTGCTCGTGCAACTTTCTAGAGGTGAAAGTCAGATTGTTTGAAATTTCTGTTTACTTTTCACAATTTTGTTGCTCGATTTTAATATTACTGCCTCTCCATTTGTATAACTAAGATTGTGCAAACTGCTCTCTGAATTAGGCGATAAGTGTACCCATGTATGTACGTAGTCAAGAAATTACAGGGGATAATTGTATCAGCGAGTAAACGAGTAACTAAATTCTTAACTTACTAGTTCGTAGTATAAAATAAGACAAATAATGAACTAATTAATAAATTAGATAATTAAATAATTGAATGGGACCTATTAACCCCATACGTTAACCGAAGCAAAACGATCACATACTTTGTAACTTGTTAACATTTTGTTCACTTTTATCGATCGCAAATCGAAAGAAGCAGACTATATACATCATACAAATCAGGCAAACAATTATCACACAAGTCTACAAACACACCAACTATTGCGTATTCAGGACCAGGTTGCCCCAGCCACTTTTGTACTCACAGTGTTAGTTAACAAGTTTGGATAATTGTCGCTGAACAGAAAGCCAATATCTTCTGATTTCAACTGGGCAACAGATTCTTGAATGAGTTCGCTGGCTCAGCTGGGCGACCTGTTATGAGGTGTTTAACAATCGGTGATGTTAGATTTTTGGCAGCCGGTCCACCAAGCTGAAGCTGGTGCGTCGACAGTTGTTTCAGCTAGTTAGTGGCGTATTCGAACACTCAGTGGGGTAGTTGTTGATATGTTTTTACTACGTAAACGTCACTACAAGTGTGAGTGACCTGGTACACAATATGGGGACAGAAAAGTTGGACAAATTGTCTTCGCGATGGAGGAAGATTGGTCCTCTAATGGTTTTAAACAAATACAACTGCGCAGCTGCATATATTCCGCATACGGCCGCGTATGGCCTGCACAAGGTATTTTTAGCTAACTGGTCATTAGCGAATAGCTCAAACAAGAATATGTCATACTTTCGAACTGTCAGTATCCGTTCACTGCTTCGGCTCACCTTATTATATGCTTCAGTGAAACGATTCTTAGTATCTATTTGCTAACAAAACAGTTCTTAGTAATTCCCAGCCTGTGTATAGTCTAACAGATATAAAAATTATTCCGGCTATATAAAACAATGTATTAACCTAACTACGTTTGTGTACAATTGGAGAAGAGCAGGAAAATTGAAGGTATACACCATTTCATGTTTCTTAGTAGTGAACTCAACATTGTGTCATACCACCATCATGTTTAGTAATAGATATATCCAAACTGTTGTTTGGTCCAACTTCGTGAGATAAAGAAACCTTAGAGTGAATATTGTTAACAGTCGAAAAGACAGCAGAATACCACCGATATATATATACATATATATTACAGCAATGAGTTGATTACAGTCAGGTGGAACAGTGAATTAGCATTAAAAAAAATGTGTTTGAATGTGTTGAATGATAAAATAGGTATGTAACTTAGCAAGTTACTGGGTAAGGAAGTGGCTAAATGCTCACTTGATTATGTAGTTCTATAAGTAATCAAGTGACACAGTAAATAAGGCACTAATTAATTATATATATACTATATATATTATATACTTTATATATATATATATATAAGTGCATATGTAACCAAGTCATTATGTGCGCTCTTACGTAATCAATAGAGGAAGATAGAAAGTAATTGAGGGATTACTTAATTTGGTATACAGCAGGTTAACTAATGATCTGACTCATTACGTAATTACTAAGTAGGATGAATATCATTTAAGTAGGGAAATAAAAATTACAGTCCAGCGGGTAGTTTATTCACTGATATTAATTAGTGTAGGGCGCAGTCGAAACCAGTAAGCGCGCACCGATTGAATTTGAACTGCTTAACACAGTGTGTTGCATGTTGTTGACGCCATTCCAGTTTTCGTTTGTGTAAGTCGTGCACATAGTTTACTGTGTCTTTGGCTCATACATTTCTGTGCTGTTTTCTTTTACTTGGCTGTTGTTGGAACCTCTGCTTTGGAAGAACGCTGTCCCTACGCTGCTCCAGATTTGGTTTGCAAGTGTTACGGGCATTAAGGCTTGCATGTTACAGTTGATGCGTTCGAAATCTGCTTAGTTTAACTTAGTTCGGCAATAGCGATCTACTTAGTAATTCGTTTCTTCACTTACACGTACGGCGTTCCATAGGACCATTAAAGATTTGCACTAATTTTGCCGCAATAATGCCATATAAAGCCATTCTGACAGAGACAATATCCCACGTTCGAAAATCTAGTAGCCTGAACACTAGTTGTCCGCTTGAGTTCATTTGTTGGGTCATAAACGACAGATGGGCTCAATATTACAGTGATGGCCACATAGAATCAATCAAAGCACTGGCGTGCGGATGTATTTAAGACCTCATGAAGAGATTGATAATATTGATTTCACAGCACCATTAGTAAGCTATAGTCCGTTAAATAGATCATTTTCTGCAACGAGGTGAAGTGGTACCAAGTTCACGCTGACATATAAGTTGGTCGGTTAGTCATCATAAGCTCACGCAGATGCAAGTAAGCTGGCACACATACCATTAAATGACTAAACGCAAGACCTCTGTATTTGAGAACGGTCTAGTTGTCTGCAAAACCAAAAAGTGCAATCGATAACCGGTTGACAGCCCTCCAAAGTCAGTATAAAACAACGTATAACACACCCAGCAATGAACATCAGGTTTGGAGTTCACGGCTATAGGAGAGGACTAGCCTACGGATGGCAACATTTATTTTGAATGATTGGTTGATTCGAGAGTCTGCTTGATAACATAAGTAGTGTAGTGACCTAGTTGACCGTTTGTGATTTGACAATGTTCCTTTCGCTTTCAATCATTTTATAAATGCAAACTAATCACATAAAATCGATTTACCTATCTATGGTTATAACAATAAAAATAATCATTCCGTAGGCGTTCACTACAAACATTTACACATAGTGGTTAATCCCGACACCTCAACTTCCAATGACTTTCAACCTCACTGCAAACAGTACCGATGAGGTTGCTCCAATTACGACACAATCTTCGTTGCCATACACTGATAATGCCAGTGATAATACCAAAACAACAGTGAGGTTTTCCCTTCACAATTTTTCCTTGTCTGTATCATGTTGTTAATAATTTTCTTACTACTGTCAATGGTCTGAACAGAATTGATAGAAATGATTGGTTTACTTGACATCTTTTGTTTTCAGTACAGTCGTGGGCACACTGCACAATACAGGACATTTCTACCACAGAAATGGTCAGAAACTAGAATACTGAGAGTGAACAAAAGCTGTGTATTATAACTGAATTTATGATTAAGTATAGTGCAACCGACAAAGTGACACACAGAATGCGTCAGGTTCCTCAAACATCTAGCTGTGCACAAAAATCTGTACTGTGATTGTTTGAAAAAGTACACTGAACATTTTGCATGCGTTCGGAATAAAACTTCGTTAAGGGTAATCTGCGTAATCCATGAGGCGGCCGGAAAGCCAAACGATACAGCCTGTTCATAATATGAAACTGACATTAAACTCTATGGTTATTAGGATAATGAAAATTTTCGAGGTGAGTGTGGGCCAAGAATGCAACAGTTGTCTGTCATTGTGCATAGCTTAAAAGGGATGGTGATACCGATATCTACCGTCATTAAAGCAGCTTGAACACCAGTGTGACGTTGCTGGATGGAGGTGTCAGATTCATAATAATTCTTGATAGTTCCACGACAAATCTAATAAAGAATCTATTCAAGTTTCGGCAGGTTTTCACGACTTTTCGAGATATTTCCACAAATAGGTTGACAAACTTCCAAATCACCATCATATATAATTCAGTAGATTCCACATATTCCGGATGAATACCACTGAGTCCATTGTTTCAACTCTGTCTCATTTTATTTTGCGTCTCTCTCCTTCTCATACAACGGCTTGAACAGTAAACTCAAGACTTGGTACATACATTATTGAGTAAGAATTGTGTGAGGAAAATTAATATCCTTTTTGAGATCAACTTAAGTAACAGGTATCAGTGGGCCATAAAAAATAGGGTTGACTGACAAGAAAGTGTTCATGATTGCGTGACTGGTTCAGGATGGAGCAGGAGAGATTGTTGGTTTTAATGAAACGCTTCTAAGTAAACTGTGTGAGAGACACCAGACTAACTGTGACCGCTAGCGCAATTTCCAAAAGTGACAAAACTAATATCTATTTTAGTGATAATTCAAAGTGAGCAAATCAATTCGTATTTGAGTTATTGGTTGAAACTACCATCCAGGACAATTAATTCACAGGTGTATGCTGGGTAGCACAAACTTCGGTAAGCCTGACACTACGGACAAGAGTCTGTCCGTATTTAACTGCTTAGTAAAAAGGAAAACATGTTGGCTTAGCCTCAAAGAAGACCAATGTTGTAGCGAACCTACTTGTCCAGTTTAATTCCAAAGCAAGGTTGCTACCTGATTAGAAAAATAAATTGTTTATTCACGCCACCGCTTACCACGTGAACCACTTCCTTCGTTCTTGCAGGATATGCCCGATAGGCTGCAAGACTAGTCAGTCGTCTAAACGCATTTGGCAGCGTCGTCCGTTATGACTAACTAGTAGGCTGACAAGGGGTTGTTTACCTTAAATCGTTACATCCTTTTTGGAGACTGTCCATTCAGTCACTCTGACAGATTCAACCCATCCGTTCTGTCAAGTTTGTGGTGTACAGTTGAACCGGGTCAAAGGTTGATTGTTAACAGTAGCAGAAGTTATCACCAGTTGCGCAAGCTCTCATCTAGAAAGTTCGCACATGTTAGTCAGTTTGGACTGAACACGGAAGGTGCAAGTCTCTCGTTGTCGACTGGATAACCTCTTATGTCCAAGCAATCGTTCTTTTATAGATCCGTTAAATAACATTTGCTGAACACAGGCAGTGCTTTTAACTATTGATTTTAATTGAATTCAGCTTGATACTATTGTCAGCAGATTGGGCACGGCTGAACAAAATGTTCGGATCTCACCGTAAATCATTTGGTCTCGAAAACGGTAATTCTTTCATTCCAGTCTATCAACACGGAGCTGGTCTGTAACCACTAAAGATTGCTATACCAAACATCATTTGAATTGCCCAGGCAAATTTTGCACTGTCATCCAAAAACAAAACAATTGCGACTTTATAGTTTTGGATATCATTCAGTCAAGGCGATTTCAGAGATGTGTTATTAGGTTTGGTGCAGCCGATCTAGTGGTCCTTACCTTGAGACGATCTGAACATCCTTATATGGTTTTAACATTCGACATGGGTGACAGCATCTTAAGCTATTTGCCCAGAATAGCGAGGTAGTATCTGATTTACTCATCATGCAGCAATTTTCTGCAGTTGGAATAACTCAGAGTGCAATCATGAAGTCTATCCGGTTAATCAGAAAGTGACCCGTATGCAAACGAAGCCTCAATAATCTTCACTTATGAGAATATTCAAACTTTCTTTGTAAGGTAACCGCGATTTCCGACAGGTGTCCACTGCCAGTTTTCTGCTTGTGATTCCAATAATTTTATACTATCCCATCCCCTTAAAAGAGTTATTCTGAGTACACTAGTTTGACAAATTTTAAGCGTGTTTTCTTATCGGGTAGTATAGTTCATCGAACCAACGTTCAACGAGGCTGAACCTCCTAAAGGAAAGAGGTTATAGAAATGAAATATCAGTTCAAACGATGTTACCATCAGGAACTAAGGACGTCGCTGATATGTACACCTACTTGACTTTGACACAGTGTTATCTCGGATAACGCCTCATATCACTGATTAGAGTAATACCTAGGGCCTCGATCAGGTTAGCTACACATATCTGATATACTCAACTAAACAGGCAAAGTGTTCATATCTCATGACCATACTGTTTAATGACCATTATGCTCTTTTATTCAGTTGTTCGTGACATCAGTGAGTAAATCTTGAACACTCAGATTGTCGGCGGAGTACATGTCCAGACCATCTACCACTATGTTTCGCAATTATCTGTTCAACTAACCACATCTCACAAGATTTTGATATGCGCGTTGGTGGACGACCACCTTGCTCACACGATCACTCTCTTCGTTAAGGGTTAATTGGCGGAGACAATGATGACCGGTTATACGTCCGTTGCTGCTCTCGTCATGGGGAAGATGTTTCCAAAGTATAGACCAAAACGGTAAGCACATTTCGTATAGAAACCGTTCATTTCAGCCATACCTGGACGTCTTTTTGACGTCGTAGATTGAACAGGTTGAACATGGCGACTCGTATCATTGCCGTTGTCGTTGATACCAAAAACGTTATACGTTAAGGACACAGTGTCACTCAGGTGTCTGAAACCGTCCACAGTCTCAAATGGACTACCTGCGCTAGGCAGGATAGAAGTGGAAATGCCTCAGTCCTGTTGCAGCACTTTTGTTGTTGAAGATGTGAAACGCATTTCGTAAAGTTTTTGCGCGCTTTCTTAACTCCAGACTCGGTGGATGCTTTAATCTCGCATTTTAGTTTGTGGCCCATAACAACACTGAATACGGTTAGCGAGATCGGATGCTGTTGGCCAACTTCACCAGTGGTATTGAACATTCTAGTCAGTTGTTAATAAACTTACTCTGTTGGTGGAAGAAGTATACGGCAGTCTTTAATAGCTCGAACATTTTCATTAAAATCCTTTGAAAGGAAAACCCTCTCAGGTAAAGTTACCAGCATTCTATCTACAAACTATGACAGAAGGCTGGCGATATTCCTGGACCCATCGTAGGGTCAAAAATATGGTCAAAACACCCTCGACCGGATGGAAATTTTATCTGGTATTTACTTATCTTGCTGTCTTTGAAGTTAGCAAACTGAGGTAAGGTGAGGCATATGGGTAACTTAAAAGCAACAGAAACTAGTTTGATTCATCTGTGGCTCTCACATCTTCCCTGAGCATCAATTTACAAACGGGATTAACTGACGGCGAGTACTAATCACAAGGCGTCTCCTCATTTTTCCTGACAGTCTTAAATTTTTTCACAAAATAGCTCCAGTCAGCAATGCCTTTAGGAATGTTCCATTGCGCTGTTAATGCAAATGAGCAGCGGGCATATGAAATCTTATTTTCTGATTTCAAAATATATGAATCCCCTCGCATTTATGTTATTAATAAGTAGTTTGACAGCGGTGATAGTTTAAGAGTCTCAGCTACGAAAAATCTGACATTCAGCTTCGATCACTTAGTAGTGCAGTGGAGTTGAGCGATCGTATTATACTACTCAGACTGCGGCTATTCAGTAGCAAGTGTAGGGCATATTTTTTGACAACGTACAAGACACAAGAAGACTGCAGGAAGGATATTCAAAGTGTATCATCACCCATAACGGTCCCTGCTACTCAGTGGAACTGAGCACTGACAACTGTGGTAGCCGAGACTGTCTGAGGCCGAATACTGCATGCATGTGACAGGTATGGTTTACATGCTTAACCCGTGTATTGCTTTGTCGAGTAAGTAACCCTTGTACCATCCCTGTTCTTGGATCACAACAGTATTGCATTGGTAACACTATGTTGAGGTGAATGCACATATTGGTGCAAATGGTGTCTGGAATTAACTGACATTTGCGTTAACTGTGAAAGTTATACCAATAAAGAGTAGGTGTCTGTTGTATCAACTATTCTGCTAGACCCAATTTAGCCTAATCATGGGGAGTATGTGTAGAGGAAGTGTGAACATTAAACAGTATGTCACTTAGTTCTAAGATTTCCTCCTTATGTGTGACGTTTATAAACTTGATTCATCTTAACAGGCGCCTCGTTGTCGGCCCTTATATCCTTCTGTGATCGTTGTTGTCTTTCGCGCCATTATCTAATGCAGCAATGAAGGAGTTGGCAGATGAGTAAATCACTGCTCATTTGCGCACTTGTAACCATTTTCTACAGGAAAAAATTTGGTCAACAATTGTTACATTTACCACTTAACGGAGTGACAACAGAATGATTTGACGGTTTGTTGCAACAGTCACCTGAGCACGTACAGAGCAATCACTCTAACGTAGGACAGCACGCACTGTGTGTAAACAAGAGACGTGTTTACGGTTAGTTCCCACGGTCGATGTGAACAATCTGAAGTGATATCGATTGGTCGGCAAACACACAACGCCTCTACAACAGTCGATAACACACCACGTGGACGTATCACCTCTTCTTCTGTTAGCTGAACCTATCCGGTCTGAAAAACGTCTATCGGATGACGCTGACGCTGAGATCCCCGCAAAGTTAATTTGCCAGAGGCTGTTGGCTTAGTAATGGATGTATCATGTGTTTTGGGGGTTGGGGCTGTCGGGGACAACGTTTCCTGAACTGGATGCCCGCGACAGCACATGATCTAGGTGGTTTTGCACCATTCTCCTGTCTTTTGTCTGATAAAGTATGATTTGTCCGTTAACAGTTGCGACAGTAAGGTGTTGTCGTAACGTGATTAATTCCATCCGAGGTAACGAAGTCTTCAACTTCAGCGCAGGTATGCACAGAACAAGTGTTGGTTACAGAACCTGCTGGCTAACGAAACATTGCGAGGGCTGTACGTCATTTGTTTATTGCATTAATGGTTCGGAGACTGTGAACATCAATGCGCTAGGAATTGGCATCCACCATCAGTAAAATCATCCGATCTCCAAACAGGTGAAAAGCGTACAGATGGATTTGCTTCTGTGAAGTTTCTGGCCATCCCCAAGGATGCAGAAGTATCTTGGGGGCCACATTCTAGTTTCCTTTGAACAGTGAACATAAGTTAACCACGGACAATATCATCATACAACGTTGGCAACTACACAGGTAAAAACGGTATAACGATTTTATTTTTATGATGTTTGGGCGAACATCATGGAGTTCATCAAAGATAGCTTGTCGCAGTCCCTTCGAAGTCACCACAAATGCTTTCCGAAGCAGGCACCTACTTCGAAGACATACTTCGGTCATTTTTGATCGAAAAAATGAAAGTTCGTCAGGTGTCCGTTCTGGTCCTCCTGCTTGCTTACACCGTTAGACTAAGACTAGTATAGTGTCTTTGTTTAGTTCTCCTCGTATATCCGTCGACGTAATAAATAACTGGTTGTAGTGTTGAAAAAGATACACAGGTTCTTTTGGGATGAATTATGTGAACGGTGTATCTGGTAATGCCAACCTACTTAAGGCATTAACAGCACTAATAAATCTTCCAGGAGTGTACTGATATTCTATAGTTGTAAACAGGCAAGATAAGGCACATGCCCATGTGACTACGCCTCCAGTGCAACATTCGAATCTTACAAGCAAACTAAATCTAACTATGCTCTCAGCCTGTACTGGCCGACTACCTCAGGTAATCAAGATTAACGGAGGTTTTTGGTTTACGACTTATCCGGTTAATCAACATATAGAGCTAACGAGCAATTATCATCTGTGTACCAGTTTCGAGTGGTTATTGAATATCTAAAGCAATCGTTTACTTCTTAGTTGAACTGTTAGTTTTTACCTAAGATTCTCAGGAGAATTCTTGATGTTCATAGGCAATTAGTCATGCATGCTGGCGATTTAAATTTCACTTCCAGCGGCACTGTGTGGAGAACTGTAGATGTTGTCATTCATCTAGTTTCGCTGGGACAATATCACTTTGTTGAAAATGGCTGAGCCATCAGATTCCACCTTCTTCGCTAGAGTTAACCCGAAATGAAACAGTCGGCGACATTAAGATGAGGTGGGAAAACAATCAAAATATTAGAAGTATTAATCTGTTCACTGGTGGAATACAGACTCATAATCTTGCAAACAGAGCTGTTACACTAAACTCTATTAAACACATAAATGAGTATCCTGTAATACTTTAAATCTGTTAGTAGCATACTTCCCGTGAAAAGACAAGCATATGCCATTCATCCTCAGTGAACATTTGTAGCACCATCAACAGTTGAAAATCTCTCTGTTTCTAGTTCCACACCATTGTTTGGACACTTCACTCCTGTATAATAGAGGACAGTCATTGTCTTTTGCATCTCTTTGGCGAGCTTCTCCGTGGAACCGATAGTACAGTTGTTATCAAGTCGACTTCTCAATAAATCCCGTCCGCATTGGACCTGATTCAAACCGAGAGATCCCAAAAGTCACGGCAGTTTGTATCCACACTGGAAGTATTGGGACTTACGAAAGCGTACAAAACGTACAGTGCTCAGGCATACCTGGTTCTCCAATAATCAATAATTAAAAGAGCACAGAGTTATTAATATCAGAAATGTCAATGATCGGATGTGTTTGAAGTACAACAACGTGAGGTGAACACAAATTATGGAACAAGGATTGTGTCTTGCCGAGTGTGGACATGCTGTTCCTGTCGCTGATTCGAATCCAGCCAAGTTACGTATTCTTCACAAAAGAATCTCATCTAAATCATAGAAAATGCGTTTCGATCAAGAGTGCTTTAACAGGTAATGACAAGCTGGCACCGGCATTAGACCTCTCCAGATGGCTGCGCTGACTAAGGACTCAGAGTTGTTCCACAGACGTGTATGTCGATTCTGCACTCAGAACAATACACGTTTAATGTTAGTACGATGGGCCCATCCACAGCTCCAGTTTGAGATACCTTAACGTTGAGTGAATTCTGTCTACAGTTCATGCAACTCATTTGTTTTTGCACATTCAGCAGGTGATCCCGAAGATAATGCGTGAAATAGAATTGAGAATGAGCTTCGTAAGATGTGACTGTTGACAGAAACATCTGGTTCACCAGTAACGATAGAAGATATACGTCGCAAGATGTTAACATTTCGTTTACTCTCTTCAGTCACGAACACAAAACATTGAAATATATAGGATACGCGAATAGCGACAACAATAGAAACAATCAACGATTGGGTTTACACAAAACAGGAACTGTTATTAGTTGCACCAGTCACTTATAAACCAGGCCTGGTGAGAACCCTGTTTCATAGAGCCCGGGAGATATGCACTGATGACTGTTTGCGAACAGATATCCTGAGAAGTTCATTAATGCTCACAGCCAGAAAAGACTGATCAAGACTGCCGTGAGTACGGTCCCTAAGAAGCAGGTCTTTTTGAACCTTCCTTTCAAAGGCGACCATATCACAACTGATATAAGTCAAAAATTACAGTCTGCTCTAACTCGTACATACCCAGCGGCTGAATTACGATTGCTACTCACGACTAAGAATGTCGCTCAGCTAATTCACAATCGTGTCCTACCGAAATGTTCTGTCTCACATGTAATCTATCAGTTCACTTGCAGTTGCAGTGACGTCTATATCGGCAGAACAGATCGGTGCCTACGACAAATAATGGGTGAACATATGCCGAAGTGGTTGGTGCGCGCCATGACGCAACAGGCAATGGCAACAGAACGAGTGAGACGAAATCCGACCTCATCTATAGCAAAGCACGTCATGGAAACAGGTCAAGTTGTTGAACCCGCCAATTCGTTTCAGGTTTTGTTGCGTAATCGGAATCCGAAGTTACTTGCCTTCTCCGAAGCTATGCTAATCAATACTCACCGTCCGGTCCTGTGTGTGCATAAACTGTTGACTCATGCAATTTGTCTGCCCTGGAACTGATAACAGTTCCTGTTTTGTGTAAACCCAATCGTTGATTGTTTCTATTGTTGTCGCTATTCGCGTATCCTATATATTTCAATGTTTTGTGTTCGTGACTGAAGAGAGTAAACGAAATGTTAACATCTTGCGACGTATATCTTCTATCGTTACTGGTGAAGTGGATCAAGGGAACGCAGTATGTTAGAAAACATCTGGGTCAAAATGAGATCGCCACTGACGTGTCGCAGGCTAGATGAACAATGTAAAATTTGTGATGTGATATTGTCAATCGGTAAACAATCTTCTCTCATCTAAACGGTTACAGTTAGATCAGTTAAGCAATGTGGCCCGAAAATTGTCGGTCTCCGACTATCAGGCGGAAGTGACTGTATAGTCTGACGTTCCATCGTTTCTTGTCGCTGAAATGTTTATTTGTAATTCCCGGTAGAAGTTGGTAAATATCATGCACCCCGCGTTAAGTAAACTAACCACGTACACTTGTGTTCATCGTGAGGATCTTTGAAATATAATGCCACGATCACCCTGCAATCCTGTAGAGTGTCAGAAGATCACCACAGTCGTCCATTTTTCCGCATAACCTACCGTTATTCCTGACATAAACAAACTACTACCCCATAAAGCAATCATCGGGAGGCAAACAGACGCTTGTCCTTGCTCCGGCTGTCGTCTAAACGCGGTTTCGACTAGGTCAGGAGGAGATAACTTCTCAGAACACAGAGTCAGGGTAATCCCAGTTAAATAAAACCTGCTGGTGTGAGTCAAATTCAGCGCACCCATTTTTGCATATGCAACGTAGTTTAACTTAGTAGGAATAACTGGAACATATTGGAAGGACGGAAAGACGCCTCTTCTGGAGAATGGGTTAACCAGTGTTTGGGTTAATTTGTCTGTATCACACTCGTGTCAAGATTCAGTCGATTTGATAAGTTGATTTACTGTTACAAGCTGATGTTGCTGTGGTCTGGTTTGTTGGCTAAAATAAGCTGATGAAGGTTACCAACTAACGATAAGCCAATTCTGTAAGGCGAACAAACATAAACCTAGTCGGTTCAAGCAGTTCTTGGTAGTAAACCGATTGAGATGTTTACAGGACGACTTACAATGTAACGGAGGAGCTGCTCGACTTGAGTCCAATCAGTGTTGAAGCCTTTGGACACTCACTGTAAGTAGGTCGTGTGTACTACTTCCAAATTTGGCATAATACAATGTTCCCGCTCACAGTCCCCACAATTGGAAAGGTCTCTACGTCAAAAGGTTGAGCATTGGATGACCCAAACTTCATAGGTCGTATGGCAGGTAGTCTGTTTGCAAATGTAGGTGCATGTGTAGATGCAGACCTACGTATGTAGATGAAAGTTTCGTTACTTTTAGGCAAGATATTGGCTTTTACCATTTACTTCCTGTACTGTTTGCCAGTTTATGTTAGACAAGTTAGATGTCAAGTAAATGCTGTGAAGCTGCTCATACTTAAACAGCAGCTGTGTTAAGGTTTACTAAGACTCAAAACCACTCAGACTAACTGTGAGTAAATAACCTATCTGTTCATTTTAACATTTTTAAACACATCTGGAGCGTTCTGTTATAAGTCTGTATTGTCCTTAACTGGATGACTAATGGTAGCCGTAGTTTTCAGAATGATTTGTATTGTCTGATCTATTCAAAGCCAGGGAGCATTGGACCAAAGCGGTTGACGGAACTAATTCAGTAGATGTTGTTTTCTTGCGTTAAACTCCGCAGATTATGTATCGATGATTAAGAGAGTACAGTCAGACTTGCACTCCAAGGGATTTCACTCTATGCCAAATGTCGTTCTTACTATCCATGCTTGAACTTTCACAACCAGAAAGCCGGTTGCTAGCCCAGGCTAGTCACACAAAAATGTGGCTAATATTAGATAGTATTACTGAAAGGACGAACTGTAAAATGAAAATGGCAGTTTGGACCGCTGGGTAACAACGCACTTGTTGTCATTTAAGTGCTCTGAAGCATGTGTGTGCTGAGTTCCCAACATTTTTCCAATGGATACTGATCTAATCTGCAATACCAGCTGGGTGGCCAGGAATGCTACTATAGCTGATTTCAAGGGAAGATTCGATGCACAAATTTATGAAACCAATTCGTGTCTCCAATCAGCGTGACCATATACATAACGTAAAGTTTCACAAACTATTTTATGGCGTTGCCCGCAAGTCCGTACCGGTTGAACGACGCACGATTCGTGCACATTTTCTGTGTCCCAATAATATATATTTATGTTTGAGATTAGCCTCACTATATTATCTATCTGTATGGTCGTCGTTTTTGAAACGAACATTTTTATATGAATTTTCTATTCATGTAGTCGACGGTACCGCATTGTCGCCTTATACAGATTCTTGTGTACGTGAGAATTGCACAGTTCTTTCGTTATATAATTCTTCAGTGAACCAAGTATTCCTAAGTAGTCGGGCGTTTGAAAAATCTTGAGGTTCGTAGTTTCCTATGAAATCCCTGATAATGAGAACGTACCGCATCAGACATGAACTTCGTGCGCCTGTCGTGCACATCGCAAATATTAACTAGATCTTCGATAACTTGCAAACTGGTTGATCAGAAGAAAAGACTGAGTTGACAACGTTACTTGAATAAACAGGATGTGCTATGCTTTTATTGGTAATTCTTGATAAACGCGCTTTTAGTGAGGGTTGGGTGATGGTTACAGATACGTTTGGCTGAGCATTTGGTTGTGCAACCCATATAAACCGTTCTAGAAAGACAAACAAATGAGCAAATATGGAATAAAGCTAGTGAACTGGACAGTTTATTCTCTGACCGTGGGCCCAATGCTAGAGTTGGTTTAAACTAAATTCATAATTTGGTAGCATAGACGAATCTGCAGACAACAGTGCCCAGTCCCCCAGTGGATGTTTTCATTTGCCTATATTTATTATTTGCCTTCATTATTTAATCAAACACATGCTGACTTCTTCCCCATCATCATTATATAATCATTTTGTCCACAATGCTGAATGTTCTTCTCTAAAAGCTGTCCACTATAGTCTGCTTGTAAGAATAACAATGGTAAGAAAAACGATTCATCAAATGCCGTATTTTGTATATACATTTTCATGGCCTTAACAGACAAATAGTTTAGGAGCATCCTAACTATGTCAATAAGACACGGTAGCTAAGGTGAATCTGCTGATAACTTCAGGTCTTATTCCTATGTATCTTCTGTTGAACGGGTTTATCAATATGGCACTGAATGAATAAGTCAACAACGGATAGGTGACTTCAAAATTCACATCTTAACGCGTATATCACGTTGATGTAAGTTTAAACTGATTAAGCTATCGGTTGGATTTGATTGTTCACTAACCACAGATCCTTTAGAAACACAGTATCTAAAAGAGTTCTGTTCAGCTACTTGATTTAAATGTTCGCTATGCTGGGTCCGTGAACAACGGTAACAATGTGGACCCCATTACAAACTACGGAGGATGACAGTGTAAAGATTATAACTTACCGGGTTTGAAACTCTAAAGTAATACAACAACCGGACATGCTTCACGATTCGTTCACAGTGTCATGGCATTCTCACGTGTGTGGCTAAATTTTGCAGTTTAAGAAGCATTTTGTCACCTTGTGCGTTCGTTGACAAACGTTCGTTCTAACGAACACGATGATCCTTTACTCAACTAACTAGTAGCAACAAAATGAAAAGTATTCGACAACTGCAAAAGCCGTTTCATTAGCAAACTACTCGAAGTGAATACTAATTACAGCAGAATGTGAGTGAGTGTTCGCATGTGACAATTAATTCGTGCCTAGTGTGAGGTCAGTCGAATAGTGATCAACATGGCTTTTCCAAGATAGTATAGTCAGAGTTCCGATTTGAGAAGCGGTAATGATACACAGTGATGAGATGCACTAACATAAGTGGAACCTCGGTATTGTGGTTCTTTTTGAAGTGGGATTATCTGAAGATTTAACGACATGCAACGGTCGCAATCGATTTCAAGTCAAGTTCCTTTTTTGCAAACATGGCGTGGTTTCAGTCATATTTAGATACCTACTATTACTAGTAGTACGAGCATCAGAACTGTAGCCACCTTCATTCGGGTCGTAGTAACAGCTAGCACGCTGAACAATATCTTCGTTGTGCTAACTGGACTCCTCGAGTGCAAACCGCAACTGGATCGGTTCTCAACAAATCCAGATAGGGTTAACCACATTAACGGATTTTAATGTACTGGCTAAGACCGATCATGCGAATGAACGATTTTGATATCAGCCCAACGCCGCCATCAATCAATACACCGAGAAAGGTGAGCAGAGTAATTCGATGCAAAAGATGGCCGGTTGTGTAAATCTAAAATTAATTTTGGACACATTTACATGCATTGATGCTAGAATGGCGTTGAACAAGAATTAGGCGTTTGGCTTCGAAAAATCTTTGAGTGCGCCAACCGTAAAAGCAACTGAAACAGACTGAACTGGATGAAAATTACGGAACCTTACTGGCCTGAGCAGACGCTGGGATCTCTCTTCAGATTTGCCGACGGATCAACTCAGTCGTTCCCTCCTCGGCGTGAACTCCAACAGCGACATCTTTTGCATTTCTTGAATGATTTAGTGGACAAAATCCGGATGCGTTTATCGTCATTCAATTGGCAAAATCCTGACGTAATACAATAAAGTTAACATTATGTCAAGTTTTATGGATTAAAGTCCAAAATCTTGTAGGTGACAGAATCGACTATTTATTTCTTTGTCCTGGCATCCGTGGTCACCTAGAAAGTTTTGTTCCCACTTCTCAATCGTGCTGGATTATATACAACGTGCGTTGTACTCGACGTGACCGCGTAGCCAAAGCCCTGGTGAGAACACTGTGTTCTATAATCTTTGGGGAGCTACAGTATGAACGGCAACCTAGCCCGATTTATTAGCAGTTCGTATAGTGGTGGACTACCGGTGCCAGGTTGCTTGGATCGACAGTGTTGGAAAGTATGGGACGAAAACTCACAAGGTTGTTATTCAGTCGGTTTTCTATCCTATGGAATGTCACACTGTTTCAGCTTCTCACTATCCTGTGGGCGTCACGTTTCCTGAAACCATTTATCCTTATTCATGCAATGCTGTTCGTGGATTGGGACAGACTTTTGACTACTGACAACTGTGGGTTTCCCTGCAGTCCACGACATATTTATGCGGAATACTGGTGCCAAATATTGCTTTGTTTTCGAGACCAGATATGCATTGTGAAACCTTCTCACTTAATCGGTATGGATTTACCCAGGTTTGCCACTTTTATAGAGGGACTTGCCAGCTGTTCAGTATTGTTGTTCATTCAGCTCTCTAGATTTAAGAACCAGTTTTCTTAAAATTTTCTTTATATTATTACACTTTTATCACTCACCTTTTATGCCGCTGCTTGTTCTTTCCGTGCAAGAGGTATCAAAGACTGTTCAAACTAGTTGATGATGGATTATGATAGTTACCGCTGAGAATTACGTGTTACATAAACCCAGTCCAGCGATGAACGTTTTGCTGAAATCTTCACGTTAGTTGCGTCCGTTCTTTCCGGAAGGCTACTCCGGTGAGTCCTTCACCGGGACATTCAATCTAATCAGGTCGTGTGCTGGTTCTGTCTGAAGATGGAATAAGGATCTTGGTCTTGACAAGGCTGATGTGTTCTGGCTGATAGGTAACTACGTACCATCAATTCGGCTGCGACATCTCTATGACTACTCGTCGGAACAAATATGAGACGTTGTTCGTGTCCATCTCGTAAGCTAACAGAAAATGCTCACAAAAGACCGGGCTCATTCATCCACGGCCAGGTCACCTCTGTTTCTTGTTTAGATATCAGCGAGGTTAAATTCTCCAAACTCACAATATGTCATATTCAAACCTGAACTGTAAGGCTTTGAAGGTTGAATGACCCACCAATCTAACTTGGCGATATTTCATTTGTTTCAAGAAAGACGTCTTTCTGACATACCAGCGTCACTCACAGGTACTACTGAAGGTATGTTTTCCGCTGACAAGACCGCAGCGGCTTATGTCATACACTAAAGACCGGCCTAACATGTGGTTGTGACGAAAGCATATTTTGACATTAGAATGACCGGAAATAGGGCCAACTAGCCTTCTTGCACTCAGTCAATTCTTAAAAGTAGGCAAACCTTTTGATTAGGTTCTACTCGACGAGCACACAAAATATCCAATCAGCTAATTGATGTCACCAGTCAATTCATTAAATTTTTCTTCCAAGCTCTATTGTTTTAGGCCTGTTTTTTAAATTCACCTATGGCCGTCGACATAAGTTGTCATACGGATTATCAATTTCGGCTCACTTGATTCAGTGTTTAATCTTTCTGAGACTGATCACCGAGATTTTTATCGTCAGTTGTCTCTGCTGTGTAGTAGAGATGGTTCCTTAAACGTCAAGTTGCCTGCGAAATATGATGGTCAGTTGAGAACGGTAGGGTGTCTGTTGAAAGACTGAAAAAGCATAAATTTCCGCGGGGTTACCAAGACAACAAACAAATCGTTAGGGCATCAACTTCAGGCAACATGACAACAAAGTAGGCTTTTTTGGAATCCGGAAAATAGATACATATCAAGTGGACAATTCGCCGATTGTGCGCTAGGTTTTGATCGGAACGCACGGTTGTTTAAACCAGCACAGAAGTAAGCACGTAATATCCTAATGTATTAGAGTGACTGACGACTGAGAACGGCGATGGCATGTCAACAGATTAATAGTTTGTTGATGCACACCCTAGTAACTATGCACACATTACTGAAATAGAGATTTACTTGTTGATTTTAATTCTTTGATAAAACTATCCGGTAAACGTTGGTGTGTGATAACAACAGTTCGAATGATTATCGCAAAGGTTCAGTATAGGGTGTTTTGTCGACATCTTTGAAGCATCTTTTGTAAACCGTTACTTGATTCGGCTTTCAACATTTAGACGGTTGTTCAGTGCAATAACATATCTATTGATGAGTACAGCTTGCTTAGATGGAAATCTTGCATAACAGTACATTACTATTTGTATAAACTGGTTGAGGCAACAGTTTGTCTTGACCAGTGGTAAGGTTATCTATACACATTCGTTGAGTCAGGTAAGTACGTTCGACTTGGCCAACGAATACAACCGGCGGACTTGATAACAAAGAATTGGATTTAAGTGAACTATCTAGTTGCAATTCTGTAAGGCCATATTGAATGGACGATAAACATGATTACATTCCGTTCAACGGACTACTAAGGCAAATGGATAGTGTAATATGCAAGCCGGCTGTTTATTCTGTGGTTGTCCGTTACACTTACGGACCAACTCTAGGACAGTGTGAAGACACCAGGAGACAGCGTTCTTCCGAAGTAGCGGTTCCAACAACAGTCCTGAAAAAGAAAACAACAAGAAACGAGCGTGAGCTAAAGGCCCAGTAAGCCATGCACAAGACTTACACAGACGAAAACTAAAAAGGCGTCGACAACACAGCAACATGCCCCGATACACGGTTCGAATTCAACCTGTGCGCGCTTGCTGATTTCGACCGCACGTTACAATAGGCAAAATGGGAACACTTTTAAAACATTGTAGGAATAGATAGCCACCACTGTGACGTAGCAAAACAATCATCCACACTGAATTAAAATAACCAAGCAATTAAGAAGGGAAAATCAACGTCTGGTAACAATTAACTCAGCAAATTTTAATACTGTTTAGATGAAGTGTAAATGCATCTCGACTCCTACAGTTTCCTGGTTAGATTCGATCAAGTTCGGATGGATTAGTGCTAGATTTAATTCCAATGGATGATGTACTATTTACGATGGGATTCTTCGGATTTCATAAAATGAATGGTGGTGACAAAAAAATACCGAAGTTGTAGGTCTGTGAAGGAGACATATCTATATTCCTATGGATATGCACTCCATCCCCGGCCAATTCGATGAGTGAGCCTTATACGGACAGCTCGAAATGGTCTGAAATGAGGATAAACGGTGGCGGTTTGGACATCGTGGAAAGTATTAACTGCTTCTCACTGCATCATTAAATACAGCGAATCTAGCTTGTTGGTATACTAAGTCCCTTGCACAGGTTGATTGATTAGCAATTAACAAAAGCAGTAGCATTTCACACTGCGCTAGTTTGTCTCACAGCTCGATCCCAGTTGGTATCACCTCAAAGAAATGTGGTCTTTGGTGAGATCCCGACCGCCGAAGTTTTTCAACTTGTTTACTTATTAGGCTAAACAAACGCTCATTATTTTCAGTACTTTCGTTTTAAAGCACTGGATTTGAACTTTAAGGAGAATCAGAAGGAGGGATTTAGTGGTTTACCTGAAACACTTCCCATAACTCAACGATAATGAAGGTGCACGTAGAGTGATATTTGGGTTAAGCAGTTACAACTCATTAGAGACAACTCAGGTTATCGACGTACACATGCATGCATGTATAATTTAAATGAAAGTACAGGTGCTGACGAATTTTGTGCATTCACATCATTTGTTTTGTTTGAATGTGTACGACAACATTCCCAGGATGCGCAAACTCAGTGATGTGATTTGCTGAGAGGCCATCTGAATATACCAGCTAATAGCGTGTACGCATGGAGCTCAGGTTAGACAAGCTATAGTCCTTAATTCCACATCCGTATTCATCATTATTCCACTATAACCAAACTGCTATTCTTTTGAAAGAATTTAGTGCTTCATTCAACCGGTCTTGCTCTCGAAATATTAAAACCATTAAAATCATCAATTAAAGGAGAATTCCACTTCCACTGCAATTTGTTTAGTGACAAGTCATGTTTAAAAGAGAAAGCCGATTAAGCGGCAATGTACGTCTTATCTTTCTTGAAGAGAAAAGGGCGGCAACTTATCGCTGATAAGCCTAATATTCATTACGAAAATTACTAGAAACAAAATTGGGTTGCAAACAACTACTTACATATTACTGACTGAAAAAATCTCATCAGTCACTAATTACCATTACTCACAAAGCTTGACAAAACCTCGGGATAAATGAACAGGGCCATAATGTCAAACTACTACCTCTGTTGCATAACAGACAGCCTGGTTTGTGGGTAGTATATTACGTACATCTGGGAACTAAAGGGCAAACCTCAACGCCAGGAAGACGAAGTACCTGATGCGACTACCGGAATAGTGTGTACGCACTATGGAGGAAGTGCCACGAGGACGAATAACAGTGGACTGCTACCTAATGTGTGTGAATGTAATTCAACTGTGGAAATGGTTGTATGTGTTCGTGGTCCTATGTTTTAACATAATCTGTACGGGAATTCGTGCAATAAACAACTTTATAGGCCAAACGTCTTTGCGTTCACATCACTTCTATTTCCAGCATGACGACTTGTACACTTTTAACTTGTCTTTTCCAGTAAGCTATGTACAAATGCAAAGTTTTCAGTTAATCACTGATACGTAAAATTGATCTTTTAACTCACTGAATCTACTTATAAGACAAACATTTCAGGAAAGTATACTGGATATTATAATCAATGTTTCAATCTATTGCCCAACATTCATCATTCGGACAAAGGTCAACGGAACCCGAGTTTAACTCACAGCACTGTGTTATGCTTAATGACGAGAATACGAGTAACAAAACGCATACCAATCTGAAGGTAAGCAGGATTACATGAGTTAATTTTCTAGGCTAAATGCTTCACCGAAGGTGAAGTAATCTTGTCAGATACTGATAACAGTTGAAGTGATCTTTCTGAAAGTAAGATATGGTCACATGTTGATAATTTCGAACCCATGACTATACTTTACACACTCGCTTCCACCCGCTTAGAAAACTCTATGCTTCTGAGGAGTCACTTATGATAGTAGAGGATGTCTAACAGATAGAAAGTAATTAAAGGAGTATATCACTTTTGCTGTTAGGGTGAGTGAGGGATTTTCAGCTGTTCTCGCAAACGTAATGTTCGTGCAGGTGTCCGATTTCACTATGAGATAAGACTGCTGCGTATAAGGATAATATAAGCTAAGTGGTACACACGACATAGCTGATATCAAACGCCTTTATGATAGACAAGCCTGAAGTTCATAAGTGGAATTTGAATAGAGCAATCAGAAGGAGGGATTGAACATTTTTTGCTGGTGCAGATTCTCGTGTTTCTACATTGGTGCCTCGTGTAGCCAACAAAGATAGGCCAAACTTTAAAATACCGTCCTAACCTGTTTTCAAGTCAAACATAATGTTAACCAAGCTAGGTTGAAGTAAATGCAATTGAAACCATCACACCGATTTTTGTATACAAAAGGAATTGTTTGTGACACTGGTGTTGTTTTACTAACAATCGAGCAGTTTATAAACTGTCCTCCCTAATCGTGTCTGTTTCCACGATTTGCAGTCCATTGATTGCAGTAAACACCAGTAGAAATGCATCAATATCCGTCAGAACATAAATTATGCGACACAGCCTTCTGTTAGCAATATTCAAATTCCTAGCGGAAAATGATTGTTTCAAAAATGTGAGAAATTTCATAAAACAAGATTCCAATTTGAACAAACAAGATTCAACAGATTTATTAGTGAACCAAAATAATGAGTCGTATGTTCTGCTCCAGTCTCTCAGAAATGTGTCTCACTGTCTATCCAAAAACATACCCTGCGAAATGGATAATGTAGTTGATAGTAGCCAAAATAATTTTGAACAAAGACGCAAATTGTGTTATTAGACAGCAATTTGAGGTAAACAGCAAATATGAAAATATTTGAAACTGCTCACCCAATTCTGGTTTTGCCTCAAGTAGCAAAAATACAGCGGAGCAAATAAGCTCACCATAAACTCAGCGCAATTTTGCCACTCATAAACCTGACGTTGTTTACAATTTTCATTGCTGACGACCAAGGCATAAACTAAATTTTTCCCTAAAGATGTGTTTTCTGTGCAACGATATCTGCATGCGTTCAAATCTCAGTACAACAATACAACATCATTTGAGACATCCAATCCATTCAAGTCAGCTGACCGAAATTATGGCTGCAACATATTGGTAAATTCTGTCCCTCTATTGTCAGTCAGCCAGAAAAACGAAGTGGACATCTGTCACTGTGCAAAACAACAAGGTCTGAAAACTTCTGCTAACTTCATCAGAGCTTTGGATGCTATGCTACCATAAAATTTAGCAGTGAAATACAGAACAGCAGACAGTTAAAGAAGACCTGTCAATTATTTTTTACTGAAGTCTACCAATTGTGTGCTGAGGCATCCCCTGACTATTCACTTGTATAGTTTATCGCATGACATTTTTTGTAGACAGGCAAGGATAAATCTGATTTATAAATTTCACATCTTGTTCCATCATATTCACGCATTAATAGTCGCAAGTTGGTCAAAACCTGGGGAGTATTCACAACGGAAAAGGCAGACAGCTTCGAAGTTGTTTGACGACGTCAAGTTTGGGTTCAGTTTTCTTGATTGTGAGCAAGTCATACGGAAAAGATCATAAACCATCCCGTCAACTATGAACCTGAAGCGGCCAGTACGAATTTATCAGACGCGTATGACAGTTTGCATATCACACCGTGTAACAGCATCTGCAGATACGAGGAGGATGAAAATGTCTGAGGAACAGTTGTCTCACGGTGCCAGACAGGGCTTCAGACAAAACCACATATAGTTGTTTGCTGAGGTAATATTACGGAGAAGCAACCATTCTCCGTCAGGTATTCTCTGTAATAAAAATTAATTAAAATGCGACGTTCATGAAAAGTCCATTCATTCAGCGATTTCTCTCATGAGTAGTACTTTCGAGATCAGACTGTCCGCAAAATGTGTACTGCTTCCAAGATATGGATTCTGAGAAAATGACATGAATACACACGTATCTCGGTTGTAAGTTTATTATGAGCATAACAATGCATATGTTGCAAAAAATGCTGCGTTCTACCTGGGTTTCATATTTTTTAATTTCATAAGATTATCAGTATTGCTACATATTTTAGCAAGGTAAAATTAAGGATTCTTGCTGTCTGCAGTAGACTGATCAAAAAACCAAAGTCAACAACTGCCAGTGATTCAACCCCTTTGTATTATACAATGTTCTAACCGTTACTGACAAACGTTAGTTGTAGAAATTAGTCGCACATAACAAAATAGCCTGACGCAACAGCCAGTTTCTTGTCAACAAATATGACTTCATTCAAACTACTTGTTTTTGTCGGTTTCGCCCTGACAACTCTGTTTCATATACATTGTTATGTAATTACCCTGATGATGAATAACCACAAACGAGCTTGTTCGCTACACTAATGTCTTTAAGATTGAACATATTAACTGACAAATCCATGAGCTATTGAGGTCTGCTCGTTTATGCTTAAATCCTTCATTAGGAATAGCAATATACACATCTTCATTCAAGGGAAGTACAAATGGTAACGCCAAAATTAAGCAAAATATATGTAAAAAGGTGAATGTGACTATAAGCTTTCTGTCAAATCTAAGACGTTGCATAGTTAGTAACACTGAACAGTTGACAAGTCCTCTCACAAGAATAGCAAGCATTAATATTTCAGCCATCAAATGAAAAGTTACTTGTGCAGTATGTAACGACCGGATTTTAGAATAGGAAAAATACGCGAAAAGAATAATGAAAAGAAAATAAGATAAACGGTCAGTCTCACAAAATCAAAATTTCTTCGGGGCGCGGGAGTGTTACCATAGTCCAGGCTCATACGTCAAGACAGAAGAATGTTCTTCATAGGCAGACAACTGTTAGGGAGTGGTCAAGAGTTAACGGCGGAGGCATCGTTTTTAGGGAAATCAGAACAGTCAGTAGACATAAATCCGTTACTTTGTGAGGAGGCAGTCTTAGTCGAAGAGTAGGGCTACTTGAAGGGGGACATATAATATCATGGAAAGACAATCACAAGTGAATGAAAAACAGAGCTCATATTACAGCCCACGGTGTGGAAGACCGACTGAATTGCAGCATTATGAGAGTCGGTTCTATACTTCACAACCTTGTCCATCCAGGCAAGTTGGCTCAAATAGTCATCCACTAAATTGACGTCAAACAGCACAACAACGCTGTCATGAACCGCGATCATACCGGGTTTGAGACTGGTTGATTCCACTTCAACAAAATCCGCAGTCCAGCCAAAAGGCCGTTCATCTACATCATCCCAAAATTAAGGCACATCTACAACCTCTTTCTCAAATTAGATAGTTCGTGAAGATAATATTTTATTAATTTCATTTTACTTCATCTGATTCTGAGTAAAATTGAGTGTTTTAGCCCTTATATCCGTTAATATTTACGATTTCCGTTTTGAAGCTCAGTGAGCCTCACAAACCAACATTGCTAACCCTTTGTTGTCAGGGTGATCATTGTTTCCGGCTCATAAGTGTACAGTCGGAAAACTGACCTGACCGTAAGTTACGCACGAACAGAATAGACAGCTTCTGCGGAAAATAAAAAAAGTTCGTTGACCACCCGTCTGTGTATTGAAACAAAGCAGTCTGTTGAAAACTTAGAACATTTCATGAACAGAATGCCCACCAAAGTGATTTGAACTATCCCACTGTGAAACTTAGAGTGAAATCAGTAGATCAAATCGTAACCGTTGAAGCATTAGACTTCACACCCTAAAACACAACTATAGGCTTAATAGGTTTTTTCCTGAAAGCGACATTTCAGGTTCTGAGAGAAAATGAGTGTAATCAAAACGGAAACTTGATATTTGTGTTTAGTACAGCAAAACTTCTATCTTATTGCCAAAAAGTAACTGAATATCTACACGCATGCTACATTCGTCTGGTGTATGATTTGTAGTTCACACACAGAATGAGAGCAGTCGGTCACATAGTTAACAGGAAACAAGATGTTATGTTGCGCTGGAATCATGGTTTTTTGCACTAAAACTCGAATAGACAATACACAAAAAGAAATAATGACGATATATTGCGAAAACGCTAGTTCCACGGTGTGTTGCGTTAACTTACAAAACGGGATAACATCAGGTGAAATCTGCAGCGATGCTTTTCAAGTAGGCTATAAATAACTATATATTCGGCGAACAAACCAAGCATTATATCATATTAGAAATACATACAGTACCATTCCGTTTGATGCTGCTTTTTTGATTATATCACTTATAACCCAAATTGTCAGTCGGCTTGTGGTGGTTGCTTCACAACATGCGTGCAATCACCACCTGTACTGTTGCTCAAGCTTACGTTAAAAACTTGGGCGCCAGCGTTCAATTTCTTTTCGGAAGAAGAAGTGCTTTGGTTCCCTTCACTAAAAGCAACAACCAAACACAGTGCTTGAATCTGATGTGGGCCTGCTGTAAATATCATAAGAATTCATAAACTGCCACCGTACAACAATGGGGTTCAACATGGAACAATCCAAACACCGAACTATAAGCCAGATGTCGAAGCCAAAAAGCGACAGCTACCTTGAGTAGTGCTTTTCAATTAGTAAATGACCTGTAAAACCAGGAAACATTTATCAGACTGTATCTCAAAAGTCAAGCAACACTATGCGTACACAAATGTTGACACTGCGATACTGATGGAAGCCAATTGGAGATCAAACGCTTTGCAAACAGGCTGCAACCCCGGACATCTTTTCAGGTGAATAAGAACTAGAGCTCCGCTTGAATGCATGCTAAACAACTCCAACATATGGCTAAACGGTGAACTTAAGGTAGACTAAAAACAGTAACGAAAATCTAAAGGCGAAGCTAGCTATTTATCGACTCAGTGTTCACTGATTTATCTGCATCTGTCATAGTAGTTTCATTCGTAACTGTGTCCAAGCGCACATTCAAAACACTATAAGCCATATATTCAGATGGTTTGATGGTAAAATATTCGTGAGTTTAACCCCTCACATTTCCTGTCCTTCAGTTGTGTTGTTGGCTGCATGCTGAAGAACGTTTAAGGCATGCATGAAAACTGATGATGAGGTTTTCTCCAGTTCATTTCACCATAGCTTTTTCGTATGAGTTGAAATGTGAGGATCACCACCACAGCAAACATCGTGACCACTGTCACACTGAACTACAAACGATCGTTCTGTCTTCTTTGATAGGATAGGTAACGCTATCAGGATCTGTTGGAGTCCAGTATCGCTAACCCCACTAGTCCACAATAAGTTTTAAGTTAAGCCAGATAATTTGCAGGCAGTTTCAACATTCAAGAAGGTAACGGGTAAATTATTACTGAGGAAGTTCAGTAATTTTTCCAATGAAGAGCCTGTTGGGCATGTGGCGACTTCGCTTACAAGCAGGTACCGTGGAAAATACGTCTGTGTTCCTGATACTCCTTGACGTCCTCTAATGCGCAGACTAGTTTGCAAATTTATGTCACTTCTTGTGCTCCAGAACCACTTTTCTTTTGAAAAATCTCAGCTGAAGATCTTAAGGTAGCACGATGAAAGTGGTCGCCCTGTGACAATTCACAACGTTTATGAAGCCATTTTCATGAAATTTTGCTACCTTGATGACGTTTCACCAGAAAGATTGTTCGATTTCAGGAGGAAATTTAGAAAACCCGTTTGCGGTCCATCCAACTTCAAGGAACTGCAGTTCACGACAGCAGCTGGAATAATTTTGGAATACGTCATGTTAAACTTGATAATACGGTGGACGATCAAATACTAAACTAAGAGTAAGCAGCAATCTTTTCTATTGCTACCCTTACGCTCCTGACACAGAAGCTTCTTCAGATTAAATAAAGAGGTTACAAATTCGGTGATGGTTGAAGCGATTCAGACTTGGGCAACGGGTTCGTGTATTTTGAACAGGCTACTGTACCAGGAGTGAAACGTTACCACTGATACAAATTGCCAATTGCACAGAAGTTGTTTTGAAATTATGGATGCGTAAGGGATCTAAAACATGTTTTAGCAAACAATTTGTCATTGTTTTTAACACCAAATTACTATGTGATCCTTGTTGAATACTACTTGTTTGTCAAGCAAGTTTTTTATCCAACTGAATTCAACTCTATTGAACTTAACACGCTCACCGGCAAGGACCGGACAAGTGAGATTCGTACATCAAATCGTTTCCTGAAGAACTTCTTGGATCGCCAAGGTTTACTGCAGGCCATCTGATCGATTAAAAAGGAGAACGCTAGTTTGCGTACATAAACTTGTGAGATTTAATAAGCGAGTTAGATGGACTTGGCTTATTTGGGCGAGCCAGTTAAACAATGCTATTTGTTCGCATCTATTTATTTTTCGATAGCCTACAAAATCGGATATACGGTAGAGTATTTCGAGTGAACCAACTTTGGTACTGGCCTAATAGAAGAAAGAATCTGCCACCAGTTAAAAATAATTCTTAAACATAGCTGGATAGATGAAAAGACATACAAGTACCTAAAACCCGCAGGCTGCTCGTTACCCCAACTGTACGCTCTTCTCAAGACCCACAATCAGGGTATGCCACTTCGACCTACATTAACCATGTCTAATTCACTTCAACACAAACTGGCTAGATGGTTGGTTGAGATTTTAAAAGTAGTCATTCGAAAGTTTGACAGCTATAGTATCAAAGATTCTCTGGACCTTGCGGATGAGTTGAATCGAGTCAATATCAAGAATGAACATATGTGCTCCACAGACGTTCAGTCACTTTTACCAACGTCCTCCTGAGAGAAACAGTTGACCTTGTGTGTGTGAACGGATTGTTGCGGAAAATATTCCTATGCCAGTCCCAATTGATTATTTGAAAACGTTTTTGTTTAGTGTATACAGAGAATGTCAGTTTTAAATTCTCAAGCACACTGTACGGAAAAATCGACGGAGTAACTTTTTCGTTAACTTCTTCATGATCATGATGGAAAGGCAACTAGCGAATACAATTTCACAACTAACATACTACAGATGCTATGTAGATGATACCTTAGTCATTCCCAAAAGTTGAGGACCATCTGAACAATTTGTCTTGCGGCTTAACAGCGATCACCCCAAACTTAAGGTGACGTGTAAAACCCAGGCTGACGAAAGTCTGCCTTACTTGGACATACTCATCACAAGGATGACCGACGGATCAATAGAGCGTAGCATTCACAGGAAACCAACATGGCCTGCTCAGTATATGCATTTCACTAGTTTCAACCCGGTGAAGTACAAGTGGGGTGTAGTGAGAACACCGTTCACCAGAGCACGTCGCATTTGCACACCCCATGGTATTGCTCAAGAGCTAGAAATGCTTAAGATGACTCTGGAAGATAATGGGTACCCCAGAAGCCTTATTCAGCTTCACAATGAATGGAGACCCAAAAACATTAAGAATGATGAGGTCTCCAAGAAACTGGTGTATATCGAGCTACCCTTTGCGAACAACCCAAAGTATTTACAACGCAGCCGAATTGAGGGTCCTTAATCAGACTTGCAGGTTACATGTGCGTACAATCAAAGGAGATCGGTTTATTGGCGCCAAATAACACTGTATTTACCAATTCTCATGTAACAGCGAAGAAAGTTACATAGGCAGAAGCGATAGATCCTTGATCTTAAGAATGATGTAACTTTTACCTAATGGTATTCCCAAAAAGGTCTAAAAACCGGACACTGTAGTCAGAGAATCGTTTGCCCCCAGCTTCGTCGATCTGACAACACATTCTGTCAACTGGCCACAAAGTGAACTTGACCTTAGCCTTCACTGTCATAATGCGCCATCACAACCCACAGTTCCTGAAATTTGTTGAAGCCGTCGCGATAAACCGTTTCAAACCTGTGTTGTGTGTACAAAACAATTATTTGTGAACCCGAGGTAACCATGATCCTAAGTCGCACCCAGTGTCATTCAGATTACTCGATGGGACGCTTTTGGTATTTGAACCACTGAGTCCTTTTGGCCATTTGAACAGAATAGTCAGAAGACACAAATTACGGTAAGAATTCACTTCGTACACTCAGTCGTAAACGTGTTACTAGCATGAAGACAAAACCAAAATGACCTAACTGAAACGAGTAAAAGTACACATTGGGCTGGATCGTGATTGGTACTCACGGCTAAACCCACGATAAACAAAGGTTGACAGCCAGTTGTTTTTGTGCACATAGGACAGGCTGTCGTCGGCCGATCAATAAGGCTACAAGATACTTGAGAATTTATTGGACTGTGGGTGTTCATCAGGATCTTAAACGAAGATATGATATTGACACTGTGACCTGTAGTCGATGAGTGCTTTGCAATGGATGAAGTGGCGTTTCGTCCTCACTGAATGTCACCCGTTGGTAGGTTAGTCAGAGCAACTCGCAACCAATTCGGGATGTGCTCCTTGGCTCTGATCATAAGCGTCCTTTCTGTTCTACCAATATAAATGTTTCCACAACTGCAAGAAAATTGATAGATACAGTGACTGATAGAAAACATGGGGATTTTATTTTTGACCGCGGGGTACAGGTAATCTAGTGGTGTATGAGAGCAGGACAAGCTTTGCTGCGTTGTTCACCCGTTACAGCGTTTACGACTGACCATAGCGTGCGAGATGAATTCATATCATAAGTTGTCTTTTGACTATTCTACTAAAAAGTTTTTGGTATTGTTAGTTTCTTTGTTCATACCCTCCCAAGTACTGTAAGCTTTAAATTAGAAGTTTCCCATCTTACGGGTTATTTAGTACTGACGAGCCAATACTAAATGCTAGCATCTGCCAATGTTTGTCTTCTAAATGTTTTGTTCAAATTACCGAAGAGATATCACGGTAAAACTGTTTCAACCACCCAAGCGATATTGTAAAACCCACTGGAAATTTAGGCTTATTCTGAAAGTTGAATGAAATTTGAGGTTTTTTCTCTCATAACCACAATACTTGGTGAAGCAACCGGAAACCAGAAGCAAAGTTAAAATGTTTGTGTTTGACTATCCCTGTACAAACGACAGGAACATTTTAGCAATACTCAATACACCCTACCAGGGCTCATTTTTCTTCCGGAAAAGCAGACTAAACTGGATAGATTGCCTTCACTGTTCCAGTTATATAAGTATATCCATTCCCCACTCCTACACCGTTGAAACCTTCATGAACAGAAGTTTCCTTGGCAATTAGCCTGGAAAAAGTAGTCTGGCTCAACAGACTGTACGGCAGAGCACATCGTTTTTCCAATGCAGTGGTGAAAGTGTGCATCCAAACATCCAGACGAACATTCTGCCTTCTCAAATGGACACTCTGTGGATGTATCCAAGGTTCGTACTGAGTAGTAGAAATCCTGGAATTTTGTGAAGTTTTCCAAATCAAGATAAATATGCAAAACTGAATCTGTGTTAAGCATTTTTGGTGAACCTGAGGAAATTTTGCAGTGTCATCTAATTTCAGGTGTTGTCGACGAAGGCCTGATTCAAGATTGATAATAACGAGAAATTTTCACGTCGTCAATGCAGTACGAACCTTGAACACACAAGAATATAAGCACAACGGTCCTGCTGTTATACACTCTCGATGGACTTTTTTCAGCTGCCAAGGAGTTCTGGTGCCACCTTGAAAACACTATGCAATAACTACATTTGTAGTCACTGGACTACCATGGGAAGATTTTGTTTCGCTAGGATAAACAGCATATCAGTTAGGTAACAAGTAGTTACGAAGTAGCCCATATCATCCTGTAGCCTTGTCCCGAAGTTGACAACTTCTAGTACGTTTGTGTGTGCATCATGGACAGTTTATAAGTTCGGAATGATAGCATTTTGAGAACTGTGTTTGGAAAATTGAACAATTATAAACCACGTTACTTAATCTTATTGATTCGTAGAAGACCCAACCGGTCAGTAATCAGATGTAAAGCTTCATACATAAAGTATGAGAAGTCATACCACTTAGTACTATCGTCTGCCTTTTGGCGCATTTTGCGATTCACTAGAATCTCAGCCTCATAACATTCATTTGGAACCGTGACGACTGAGATTTTGGTGCGTTTTTTCATCTCAGTATTGGTTGGAGTGAATACAGCCCTTTGCAAACTACAAGCTATCGACGATTTTGGCAAAAACAGCCGAAAATCTAAAGAGATTTCTGTTTCGTAAACTTCTTTTTTCCGTCGATAGATATGCCAATAATTCTAGGTGAGCTACTATTTCAAACGCAACTTAAATGTTCCGCTTTTTCGTACGCCATATTTACTGTTATTGTCTTGGGACAATCGATAAACTGTTTCGTTAGCGTACAGTCAGTTATTATACCGTTTAATTGTACCCACTAGATATTGGATGAATAAGTTCACATGAATCCATTTTGAGAAAAACAAACATATGAATGCATCCACTAGCCGACCCGAAAGCAAACCGTGAATTTCCGCTCAGGTGGTCAACAATACCAAGTAAGCATATAGAAAAAAGTAATCTGTTCTTTTCAACAAACCTACTAACTGACGAACCAGTGCGTCTATGGTGTTCACGTAGGGTCTTAAAAGTAGCTCATAGAGATGGGCCATTCATTTTTGGGTAACCTTGTTGATCTCTTAATGGTTTGTCAATCATCTTGGACGCCTCTCCACCGAACGGATGTTCTTCTCAGGCCTTGGAATTCGTATTATCAGGTCACTCAAAACTGCTTCAAGGTCAAATCGAATGTGAAGATTTTCAGATGACTCACTAAAATAGTTGTGTTCACTAGTCTTCAAGTGCGGAAAACAAAGCACTGAAACGCGGTTTTAATTCAGCAATAAACCGATGAACCAAAGGGTAGATTTGGGCACCAGATTGGCAGATTAACAACACAGAGTTAAGCTGTTGTTAATTTGACGTGTTCCATAGAACGGTGGGTTTTTGAAGTAGCACCTGTCAATCAATTGTGCGCCGTAGTCCTAAAAAAGTTGAGTGAAAACACTTGCAGATCAGTGCAAAAGCATCAGATGTTGAGATTTGGCAGGTTGTACATCTGATTTAGCACTTGAAAATTATTCATCGCTGGGTTTAATACTTCCTATAATTAATTGTCATACGCTTACATTATGATAAAATTGTTTCGAGTAACTGACTTCTGCATATTCCATTAGGAAGGCATTGCGTTACGTAGTTTACAAGACAGTTTACTTTGGCAGGTTAAATTATTTACTGAAAAGCGACAAATACATGATACATACATGCCGGCAACTTCGGAGATAACAGGTGTTCTTGTTGAGTTCTGTAAACATAAGTAGGTTTACTGATGTTTTACCCGTCTCGGAGTTATCCTGTCACGATTACTGAAGCCAACCTGGACCTGGATGTGAACATTATCCAACGTGACCTGTGCTGCGCAGCTTGTCTTTCTAATCACACATATCATGTCCAGTATAAACCCGGAAGTGTACGTCCGGAAGTTATGTGAACGGAGATCCCTGAGATCCATTGCATTAATACATGTTGACCATACCATAGACTCATGTGAAGGTAAGACTCTTATCTTCGGAAAACAAAGTAGACCAATAAATTAACACTGAAGTAATTAAACTGTTAGGTAAGGAGGATTCGGAGGCTGGAATAGATGTTAATATACACTGCAAAGAATGGACAGTTAGGCAGATTAACTTTGGACGGAGAAACCGAAGAAATTTTAGGAACACAGTACACTAACAAAACTGAACATGCGAAGAGATAGCAGACCATCATGAACGTAAATTTATCCGCTGAGTGATGTCACTAGTTGACACGAAATGAATTAAAGATACGTAAATACGTAGTCCGGTCTGAGGTGACTGGCAATTTTGCGGCCACCTTCGTTACGAAACCAGGCAATATCGTTACCAGGACCCAGGAATCTTATAGCTCATTTTCCCACCGCAAACCCGACTGCACTCACCTCCAGCTGTCGTGCTGTTTTGGACGACCATCAGGATCACGCTAATTCATGTGGTCAGGTTGTAAGTTTTTTACTGCCATGACTTAACACATAGTAAAAATCGAAGGACAGGCTTGAGTAACAAACTGGCTAGGCAGATTTCGGTCACTAGTATCCCGCTTATAAACTCGTAGAAGTCTGTACATCAACTGCTTTGTCATCACTTAGTCAGCTGTTAGACCGATATGTTGAGTTACCAAAAACGATTGAGCATCGACATGGGTTCAAGTCTATTCAAATCTTCTGGGTGTAGTAACTCGGACTTCAAAACCATATTAGAACAGAGAATACCTAATTGCGCCTTAGCCACTTCGGATGAATTCTGCTGACTTATAACAGACCGTTGTTGATTCACTACTATTCAGCAATGTGAATGACACTATTGGACAATTGACTATAGGCTTTGTTTATATCTTCTGGCCATCTTCTTTCAAACACAACATTCATAAATTCCAAAAATAATACTGGCTTTGATAACGCCATCAGTTAACCTACGAGCCCATGGATAAATCCTTCGACAATTTGCTACCTATATAGCATGTGATCTGCAAAACCAAGCACGTTTCTAATATACGCACAACATCTCCACAGTTATTTGTCTGAACGAAAAAATGTCTTGTATAGTTGGGTTCTAAACCAAACTCAACTTCTGCCATCGCGAAAACCGAGGCCATTAGCTACGTGTATTCCTTACTATACGTAAATAGTTCGCTGTCGTTTGCAAACGATTTCATTCGAACAATTGGGTTATGTAACGAATTCGGAGTGCCGGAACACCTAAGATTCAGTAGGCGACCTTCCATGGAGTGTTCTGTTTGAAAGCAGTTCTCCGAGTTCTGAAGATCGACTGTCAGAATCAAATGACAAGGTGAAATTCACAGAGTGAGTATACGGCTTCAGGTAGCACTGGAGTTACATTAAGTGTGAGAGTGATGAGAATATTGTTAGCAACAGTAGATCCGGTAAAGAATCCACGCTACCTCTCAGAAACGTTCATCTACAATATTTTGTAATTAAGCCTGGTGAGCAGGATTATTTTGTTCTAGAAATATTCAAGCATAACTCAGCAGACCAAATCAATCTCTGTGCTGCTTCTTTTCCTATCACATTAGGACAACGGTCTGTTTCCTGTTCACTTAGGGAATAAACCAGTTGTGGATGGATATACTGTGGTGCCTTCGGAACTATTGTCAAATCCGCTACGGGAACAGGTGAATATTTGGTGGTTTGTGTTGGCAAGATGTTCACGGTCATCCATTCATTTATAACAGGCCGATTCAGTATACTGCCAACTGTTTGTAACAGATCGTCATAAGTTCCATAGACTATGTGTAGAAAACGTCAACTGTGTCGTTCAGCAGTATATCGGGAGGACCGATCAAAAATCAATCTAAATGAAACATAGAACATAGACTACCAACGGGTGTGCAAAGCTTAAAACTGTTCACCTTACACTTTCCATCAGTGGCCCCCGATTCCGGAGAGCCCTTAGGTAAATTGACAGTGAACTTTATGAACTGACATAATCTTGTCTTCATTGCTTGAATTCATTGTGGACACAGCAAACGTTTCATTCCTCTTCCGTATCAGACCTGGGTTTATTAGATCTTTATCGTCAAGCCAGCGCGGTTGGTCTGGCGTTGAGCACCGACTGTCTGGATGGTAAATGCTGAGTAATGTTCCTTGAGACTCCACAACACATCGTCAGGTTTCATGAAGAGAAGATGTCTTATAAGAAAACGGCGACATCGAGCGTTACAGTCGTCTGATATCGAGCCATTGTCGCTAGTAGACTGCAATAGATTTGCGAAAATGTAACTATGCCGTTTGTGACCAACTTATGGTCTTTAAGACATTTCGCGACACTCTTTTGACAAGTATTCATGAATGTCCGCCTGTTTGTGATCACTTAATCAGGTTAGTCGTGAAGACCGTCTTTTGAATGAATTCACCTCTTGACTTCATCCGCATTCAGCTGTAGTTAAGTGTTTCTGATACCCAACTCGTGTTTAACAAAAAGGAAAGCTACTGTTCTCACTGACTGTAGCAGTATTGTATGATTCAAATGTGTCGGACTAGGCTGTTGAGTCATGCCGAACTCAGCGATTAAACTTGCCAAGAGGAAGCAGTAAGTCAGTCACCGTTATCGAGTAACTTATGGTTGAATGCTGGTCGTAGAACTTTCTTTTCTATCATTGGAGTGACACTTAGTGAGATCAAACAAAGTAAGCCTGTTATATTCATTTCGATCGGGCCGCAGATGTATGAACATGATTCGACGAACCACTCAGCTTAGCTCGTCAATCACCAATGAACTGTAATAATCACTGACCGCGAAACTCACACCATGTCTCTTTGCGCTCTCAGCTGATTGGTCCATAGAGTACACAGTGTAAAACCATTGTCTAATTTTCAAAGGTTATACTCGTCTGCAGCAAAATAAAAGCCGCAGCGGCTTAATTCTGTCACCATCACTGTGATGCAGTGTTCTGGCAGTCCGGCACCTCATGGAACCAGGCATGCCTGTTAATCTTAACAGAAAGCATCCTGTGACCATGTTAGTTTCTCATGGTGATCTAATAAACCTCATATATATGTTCTGAATTTCGAAACAAAATTAAACAAGGTTTTCTTTGGAAGACTCCATCCAGAATAAAAATTTCAGAAGTCTGGTGCTAACTTTCAACAGATCAGTAAGGCGTACAAGCTTGTCCACCACGCCGTGGTAGGACGATAGGTCAGATTACCTATAAGCACACGAACACCATATCCAGCCTATGGCTGAAGTAACAGAACAAGTAATAGCGCATGCGCAAGTTTTTCTAATTTTGCTGGTCCACGTTGGTCGACCAAAATGAAGTTTCCATTTTCGAACTATAAAACAAGAAACTCTTCTGTTCAATAGTACGGACGTTTGCTATGGTAAGACATTAGACTTTTACAAATGACTATGTTTAATTTACTAATGACCTCATATTGGCCACTATTCGTCGCTAAATAAAACTTAAACTCCAGAGTGAGAAAACTAACTCTGAGGACTGAGTAGAACAAATGAGCTGCTTTGCCAAAGGAATGAAAGAAAATCTTCAAAGTCATGCACACCTTAAGCCGTAGAGAGAATAGAAAACTAACGGCTCCCAAATTTCTGAGTCGTTTACGGTTGTTTCACCTGAAGTTTTGACATTGTTTGTCTATCAGCAAGATTGTCTGATATTCTTGTCGACTTATCTACTCCCAAAATTTAGCCTTCAGAGATAGAAGGAACCAGCTTGAAGGCGATCAGCTGGGTTCTACTTCTCATAGGCACCCGAATTCGATCGACGGAATCAATGACTTTCCAAACTTTCTTCCGTTTTAAGTAGGAGTCACCAATATGGATTATTCCGGGAAGAAGTTATTGAATTGTCTATAATATGTACATATATGTAACCAGCATGAGAGGTACGCAACTAGCTTCCTGCCATCGCAGAATCTAAGTAGGAGGGTAAAGTTTGACTGATTTCAGCTTCCCACATGACAGTTTTCTAGGGACCTGCGGACAAATCTTAACTAACGCTTATTACAGATCATCAGCCTGGCCTTTATCTCTTCGATATTCATCAGTCATCATGATATTTTACTCCGGGAAAACTTCTGACTGTCGGCTGCAGAAGTATAACCCCATATTGTTGTTGTGTGGTTACTAATGAGTAGTAAATGAGTTTGATTCTTACATAGATTAAACATCGTCCATAACTGATCGCAGCTGTCGCATTCCCATAGACTTTCCAGTCGGCTCCTTTCGATAAAAGTACTAGACTGGAGTTTCGCTCTCATTAGAGCTAATTAGTAGTGCATATCCTTGCCATTGCCAGGACTAGAACTCCGGCCACGCTTTGATGAGGCAACCGTGTTTACCACTACGTCTTTCAACTTATGGTCGATATGACCGAATTATCCTATGTGAACGTTCAAACACTTTCGCTTGTGAGTAATGGATAGGTTTTTTGATTCTCTTGAAAGATGTGGCACAGTGATTGTCCTGTAAACTCCAGTCGGTGACTCTTCGACTAGGACTTCTCTCCATGTTGAAATCATAGAAATCATTAATTTGTCGAGTGGTATTTTGGCCACTAATGGGCAGTAAGGGGTTTTTTCACGTAATTGAGCAGTTATCAATTAACTCAAACCGGCTACTCCGCAGACAGCACCAGAAGATGTCTACAACCATTTCTATTGCGCCGTTCAGCTTACTGACTGCTGAGAACACTATCATGAAAACAGGAGGGATTCTTACAATCTGTAAGCGTTCTCATAATGCACCTTATGCTTTTGGATAGTAATCTTCTCAGAACTCAAGGTTGGAATAATTCCGTCATATAACTCTCTTTTCTGCATTAAGAACGTCATACTTGATATCTGAAGAAAGGCAACGGAAACTCTTTCGGGGAATACAGTCCATTGGAAAAATGCCTAAAGACCTCGAATTCAAAAGTCGAGCGAGTTGTTGTGAGTCAAGGACGAGGACAGCACAAGGGTTATTTATTCGAGAAAGCAACAGGCGGGGTATGCGTTTCAACAGGACAACGATACTTCACCCAGACAGCCACATTTGCCACAGATGTCAATGCTCAGTTCGTTTACGTTCGCTTACGTGCCAAGAACAATTTAATGCGACGCTGCACTCTGATATTTCCCCTTATATTTCTCCTGCGATTACTTCAATGTCAAAACCTATGCTGTGGCACCCACTACTGAATAGCAGTGGTGTGTGTGGTGCGTTACGATCGCCGCCCCTCAGTACAGCCGATGTGGATGTCAAACTAACTTTCTGTTGTTACTCCTTTGCGAGAATTCAGCTTCCCTGCCACGGAATATGTACAATAGGTAAATTCCTGCCTTTAACTTTTTTTCAGATCGAATTTTCCCTTGGTAGTCCTGTTGATAAACCTACTTACCTCTTTGAACATGTATTTCCCGGCTCTGCGATCCGCTACTTTCAAACAGAAAGCAATCAAAACTCCTGATTCTTACTTCAGTGACCAACCACCAATCGATAAAACTATTCGTCATGGGCAAATGTCCAATCTAAATAGCACAAAATCTATTGCATCCGCTCACAGTCCTTTGTGATCCAACCGCTGCGAAGTAGATGTTACATTTTAAACTGACAAACGTCTTCATTCCTTCTCAACTAAAAAGTGGTTTTTTCTATAATCCGGTAATTTTTTGTACGCACAGCAGAGAGGTCAATCTAACAATCTTCAAAAGTAGGCAGTAGACTGGAGTTTCGCCCTTATCAGAGTTCGTCAGAAGTGCGTGTCCTTACTTTTGCTAAGATTTGAAACACGGTTACAATTTGTTGCGACAAACATGCTGGTCACCGCCCCATATTATGCATGACCGAAATGTCATATACACACATTTAATCGCTTTTTGTGAGCAAGGTTTAAACCCGATGGCCAGAAATTTTGTTCTGGCAGTGGCATTGAGGACGACGAGCCCCAGCAAAAGTGAACCTCAAGTATAATATTCTTCTTTGAAAGTGACATGGCAGAAAACCCTGTGCTGTTCAAATCACCTAGGAACCTAGATCCCTTACTAGCTATCTGCCGTTCAGTTTGGTGTTCCATGGAGAGCTAAAAGGTTGATGTGTATAGGTAAAAAGCAGATCACGCCTAAAGGTTTGAAGACAATGTCCACACTAGTCATTTTGAGATAAACGGCTTTGATACTTCATTATCTTTTGATATTCTGTACATTCACGACGTCTACATCGTCTTTCCAGCTAACTATGCGAGACAGCCCGTTTAAATGGCGCAGGAATTTACTTCTACGTCTGATCAGTTTGCTCAGCCTTACTTCCGTCCTAACACCGTTTCCTAGAACGGTAAGAGATGGTAAATTAAGGAACTTCTTAGTATATGAAAACTTGCTACCGATTATTCTAACCATATTGTTGACGTTATAGTAAAAAGTTCGTGTTGACCAAACGTGGACGTTTGGTTTGTTGAGAAGTCATATGCCACATCGAACGTAATCGAGTCCTTCGTTCTGGTCATTGCTGTGAAACCATCTTGTATATCTGACTGCTGGATATAATGTTTATCCCAGTCCACATTAGGAAACCATACTGCCTTTTTAATTAAAAATTACCACCGGTTTACAGATATCTGTTTTACTGCCCAGTTAATGTGCAATAAGAACGCAAACGTCTCTGACTGCAAGCGTAGTCATACCAGGCGCGTCCCCACTAGTTAGATCAGAATCCGCTGGTTCATTGCGAATTTGGTTAACGCCCAACAGTAGTGTTCATGTCGTCGTGCCAAAACTGTTGTTGTGACCGTTGTTAACGTGGCTATAACCAATCAGAATTAGACTGTTAATGAGTCAGCTGTGCTTCAAGCACTGATTGGTCAACCCCCGCAAGCAACTAGGCAAGGTAACAAGAGCAGAATGCAAGTTTATCATACGCCGTCATATTATGCCGTAAGCAATATTACTGGAAACTGTGATGTTCGAAGGAAGTTTGACTGGAAATTCGCAAAACGTAATTTGTACCGCTAATCACCACACTGGAATCCGGTGTACCTGTATTGTTGATCAACACCTTTAATATGTCCAGTGCCCCGCGGCACCCGGCTTTTTATGCCTCTCGTCGCCAACTATGGGCTACAATTCCCGGTAACAAGCCCAAGTGGTGTGCCAAATGGTTATATCGTATAAGATTTGGGTCGAATTTCGACACTTTGTCAGACGTTTGGTATACTATATTCATCGCAAGCACTACAATTTGGCTTATAATTTGTGCTGTATATCGCTACCGTGAGTTCAAAGCACAGGCCTACGATCCTCGCTTCGGTGGTCGATGGGATGAAACTATGCCGCTGAATGTACAAATTGCCTCAATCATAGTCGCTGTCAGTCTACTTACCGTTATGTTTTATGCCGCTGTTACCCACACTGGTCATCTGGCTAACGATTCCACTGTTCTTGGGCGAGATCTACTACATTTGCATGAACAACTGTCACACTGTGCCATAATACAGAAAATATGGAAGTCTTCTGTTTCTGGGTCGGTTGGAAATGTATTAACTAGTACCCAGGGACAACAGCATACCCAAGCTGCTTCGATGGAAGATGAAGAACTAGACACGTTGTTGATAAGACGGCGAGGTGTGGGTGCATCTGCCCGAATAGCACACTATTTCCATCCGTTTTCAACACTGCTGTATGTGTTAGTCATTTATAGTTTGTTATTCCCAATCTGCATTCTTGAAGCTGAGCAGTTGAACAACGAAGCTATTCATCCAAGTGAGTCAGTTACTCGTTCGTAGGTTCGGTAAAACTTAACATACTATTAGATTACTGGCGAGTTATACCAAATTTGAAATGGTGTGTTCTGAACTTAACTCACGACAGTTTTAATAATCCGATTTTCTCCATAATTGTCCCAACCTATTAGTAGGAATTATACAGAAAGTTTTATGCTTAGCTTGGGATTTACGACCATGATCCCAGTAATCTTGAACTAAATGTAGTTATTTGTTACTGGTTACTATTAATGTTTAGGGCAACATTTCTCATCTATTCGTGAAATGCACAAAGGGAAGACAGCGATAAAGTACTAAGTATTTACGTTACACAAATCAACTGAACGGTGTTGAGGGTATGATCAGCCTTACATCAAATTGGTTTTCTAAAAGCTCCTCTTCATCAGCAGCTTGTATTAGTTAATATTTAGCCAGATTAAAGAAAACGGATTGAAACTGTTCATAACTGATTGTCTTTTAAAAGTAGACCTCAGTTGTCTTCCATATGAATTTATGTAACAGTTTTGTTTTCTTAGAAATGGTTGTGTGCATCTTTGACGAAAGTCCAACGGTATAAAATAACGATGCCTTAGTCCATGAAAGGTAACACACAGACTCCTGATAGGCAAATATTAGTGCATTCATGAGATAATATGAAATACTTCATATGCGGTGCATTTGCAATTCAGCCCATCTCTTAACTATGATACGGTTGCATGGTGTATCAGATCTGGACGCAAACTCAGGATGAGAAAAAACATACCATTCTAAACGATTGAGATGAATTTGTCTTTCTGTTGCACACATACATTTTCCACACAAATATCATCAATCGGAAGCTCTTGTAGCAAAAACAACAACAGCAACAACCACAGATTCCCACAGGATGCTACTCAAAATTTTCAATTACACTTATGCACTTCTCATCAGCTCCCATGCATAGAAGCTACTATAGTAGAAGTTATTTACAATGATGATGACAGGTCGAGAAGGTGGTTTTAGAAATAGGTTTTGACATGAAAAGAATCTGGAGGAAAATGTTCTTTTTAATTACAAGTGCATATCACCCACATAATGCAGATCATATTACTCATCACATAAGCTAATCAGGTACTTAATCATTCGAGTATCAAACTGAATGGTAATCCGAAATAAGTTAAACAATTTTGCAAACAACCTCGAGATGGTCTACATGGATCACTACAATCGTCAGGTTACATCGAATGCTGAGCAGGATGGTAGATTGAACTGGCGGCTTTTATGGGTACGGATAAGTTAATTCACCCTGCATGTTGCCATACCATCATAATAATAAAACTACTTTAGCGATCTAGTTTCGTTTGTTCAAAAATTTCACGGAAACAGTGTATATGTTTTGCAAGAAAATAATTCCGATTGCAAAAATAAATAACACGCTGTTAAAGCATACAAGATGAGAGTATTATCACACAAAATGGCACGTTGATCAGTCTTCTGTCGTAGTGTTTCAGTAAAATTGTAATATCGCACGTAATTCAATAGTAAACATACGATTCTTAACTCTGATGTACACAGGTATGTAGGCAACTTGAAAATCACTTGGTCGTGCTCGTCTGACACTGTTATCAACTGGTTTCCTACGTTCAAGATGAGAAGAAATAATGGTCACTTTCGCATAAATATTGCAATCATGTAATCTTTGCTAAATATTTAGTTACAGTCGACTGGTTTGCACTGTAGATAGGTACCGCCTGTTTTGTTTTCATGAGGCTACTGTGCAAGTGTGCCTTTACTTATGTACGATTTTGAATTCCAACTGTGTAACAGTTGATCTTGTTTGTGACAGTAAAATCTATCGTTAATTATACATCGGTATTACCATAAGTGACCCTCACTGGTATGTATACAAAGTCACTGCTGATCCAAGGACAGATTCTTCAACAGGAACCGCTCTCATCCATAATCGACTTAAGTTGCATGAAACCGTTTTCACTGCAAACCTGATTTAAAGAAACAAGCATCGAAAAATTAAATTTAGAAGACCTTTTTTGAAGTATTTCCAAATCTATATAGAAAGGATCCCTGTTGGCGGACCAAAGCTACCCTGTTAACAACAGTGCTGTGGAATAGGTTACCGACTATGGAAAAACCGTATACAGATGGTCTTCACACATCATTCGAGTAAACCAAAACATGATCTTTACCATTCACACTAAACGTTTGCTCAATTGTGCATATGATGCCTTTCATAGATGTGTCAGGCGTTCAAGAACGACTTGCTTTAAATTTAGCATATATTAACACTGCTTGTAATGGCGAAGCTACACGCACGAAGGACTGGATAATGGAAAGCTGATCAGTTTGTCAATTTGTTCTCATACTTTCGATTCAAATCTTGTGTATCTGTATACTGTGGTCAGTTTCCTAAGCAAATGTCCATTCATTGCCATGTGGTTTCCATCTAAAATCGTGTAGAGCTACAGCTGACATTCAGTTGATGGTAAACAATCTTGTGAGTTCCCAGTGCTAATCACGAACGCATGTTTATATCGACAGTTCTTAAGAGGTAACACTGTTTCAGTGAATTTGTCAAACTCGGCTTGATATGGCTTCATGAATTTTAGGTGATTTCCTGTTTGAAATAAATACCGCCCATGAAGAAAACTTTTCCGCTGTCATTAAGTTGTTCAGTGTTTGAAGCATGCATCTTAAGTGTATTAAGTGTGAGGGAGAAATAACACCTGAAACAGATTGCTTATGGTGCATTATACAGTATTGTAGACTATAGGAGCAAAGTGTGTCAAATCAGAAAATCGCAATAATCACACTGCAGATATGTTATTTCAGCCGATAGAGTGAGTACGGAAAACAATCCATTTTCCAATGTCGACTGATTTCGAAATAATCACAATAGTTTACTGTATTTTTGCTGGTTATTTTCAATACGACTACCATGTTAATTGTCCAGTCGATTAGTCTTTGCAAACGAGGTGCTTGTCATCAATATACCCTAGAAGGTCTGATTGTATTCAGATCATTTGGCTACTGATAGGAGTGGCGCAAGTAAACTTCTGAGTAAACCAGCAACCGTGTGAACCACAGATAGCTGTCAGCCGTTCAGTAGTAAACAGAAGTACACTGATGGCCTCGAGCTTTGTGGTTGACTTACTTATCATGGTATATCCAGTTCTTTCCAGCAAGCAACTTCTGCTTAATCGGTTTGCGCTCCTTCAGTTTCTGCGACTAATTTAGGTAACATGATCTGCTATAATAGGAACAGTACGGGATGTTACGATTTGAGACATCAAAATTAAACATACTAACTGTACTAATGACCCAACAGCCACAGATACCATTGACAGGCTCGCTCTAGACAAATCAGGTAAGCAGCGAATGGAGCTGGACAAAACAAAACATTAGTATAAGGCATAGCTCAACTGTCTATGGTAGAAAAACAAACTATGATGAACCGCATGCATTGCAGTTGTAAATTACTCTAACAGCTAAAAGTAGTGTAACACACACGATTGCCTCGCACACGGTGAAGCTCCATCAAGCACGCGTTGTTCGCATTGATACTTGTACTTAGGCTGCACGATGAATGATTACGTATCATTGTGATAATCTACGTGGTTTTCTAATTTTACCACTTTCGATTTGATGAAAGCAGTTCGATGATTTTAAATGTTCACTTATGATGTTTGTGCTCATTGGTTGTTCGATCAACAGAAAACAGACACAGTGTTTAAATTAGTTGAACTACATATTTGCAATACGAATACAAGTGACGGTCCTCATAATGTTTTGCTTCATGGCTAGCTGAAAGTCTGTGTTCGCCAAGAACGAGCGCTCTACATCTTCCCTTATGTGTAGTCATTTGATAACGATATGGGAATAGACGATGTCTACAGCGAAACCGCATTTCTAGCAAGTCTACCAGACGTTCGTTCTAGAAGCTTCGCTCAATCGTTCCAAACATTGTAGGCTTCCATATATATATATATAAATATATATATATATATAAAATCAGGTCACTAAAAATTTGTTTATGCAAGTCAGAAACGTTTTCAGCCTTAGGCTTAGTGTTGGCCTCACTGTCATTGCGCGACTCTGACCGTATATACAAGCAGCCATAGTGGATTTGTGTTCATCTTATGGTCGACTTTCCGATGATCGGTCCCACACTTGTTTGTGTATATTGTAAAGGATGGTGTGACCGACCAATGTTGTCAGATAACACAAGGATTTCTGGCTTAAGTTTTACGACCAATCTTTTTGACTAACGAATTCAGTAAACGCAAAGTACATTACTCTATATCCAAGCACGTATTTGCGCACGTGCGTTTGCTATGCGTGTATAAATGTCTATATGCTACCTTACACGCAAGTATATGTGACTACAAGCGCACGGCTGAACGGGTTCGCCAAAGCGGTCGTACCGCCTTAGCTGACAGCCTCATGTCTGCCGACACATCTAGTCCGTTGAGAAAATAACCAAAAACAATACAGACCTAATCGATTTTCCACAGCAATAAAGAAGTGTTGTTGGATTTCGCACTGATCGATAGTAGGGTGTGGTGTTACCGGGGACGTCTTTATAGTTAGAAGTTGCGTGCCTGTGTGTATTTTTACTATAAGGTCAGGTTACCGACACACGGAAATGCATTAACATGTGAACTTTGTATTACTTTATTAAAGCACTGTGAGAAGTAATTTGGAGTCAGTTAATTCATTCAGCTGTATACGATTTTGAGATAAAAACTCACATGGGTTGCATAAAGTTACCTATCTGTACGAATATAAAGAGTACGTTTATTAAACTTTCATAATTGTCATCAAGTCTTCCTCACTTGAGTTGAGAAGTGTAAGTTCGAAAAGCAAACTCGTAAAACGAGGATTACAATGCAGCCTACAGATCATGTCGTTTCCCTGTCAGTCAGATCTATCACAGCGTATTACATGTAACAATAATTAACAGAAGGTTTAGAATGACATTCAGCAGTGAGTTATCCGGTTTCACGATAGCCATCAAATAACGAGTTCGATTGACTGCGTGCTGGGAAGGGTTCGGTACACTCAAAAATTCAACAAGCGCATACGTCAGTGTGCACAAAAAAATAACAATGATCATGACGATTAAATCTCATCAACTTTGACCACTATTTAGACCCTGGTGTAGTTGAACTGTTTGATAAAAAGAAACACCTACCCAACCAAATCCTTCCTCAAATTCCTCACATTCGACTGGGAAAAGTTTAGTCATAGAGGAACTTCAATTAAGCGAAAATGTATGCCACAGTTAAACCAAACATTGTTATGCATTGTTTCTGTTGCATAATTACTCAGATATTTGATGGTAGAAATTACCTTATGGTCATCTCCATAAAATCCACGAAATGACTTCTATATCATTTCGGAAATACATTGTTCCGAAGAAGTTGGTTACATATTAGTACGCTGTTAATAAACAGACTCTTCATAGAAAATTTAAAAGCTTAAACAAATCGCGTGATGAAAGCGGTTATGAGGTATGTCATGAGCGGTGTACATTTTAAGTATTACTGATATGAGAGAGAAGCTACCCCTCCACGTTTTAAATTTGCCGTTAGAAGGTGAGGTTTCGGTTACAATGAGCATTGTTCAGCAAGCTGATTAAATATCCCATCCAGTTCTCTGCGTATCACAAGATTATGCCTCTCTGGAAATCAGAACGCAGCGGCTATATATGGTAACTTGCATGCCATCCAAAAGCCCTCCTGTGTCTATTTCGTATGGCCCGGTAGAAAAAAGACCAGATAATCTTTCTGTCAACTATGCTTAACTTATGGGCTTGACGCCTCCACGGCTATGTTGCTTGCGAGACAAACAGATTAAATCAGCTATCCAGTATTTTGCTATCGTTATTGTGGCCAGCTTGTAGAGAACCCTATATGTAAAACATTCCAGCGTCGTGAAACATACTTGTCATATTGATGACTTACTGTATATGGCTGACCGGCTTCATCCTGGACGAAAGGTATATGCAAGAGCCTAGAAAGGTGGGCGTATTAGTAGTGTCATGAACTGATGCTTTTCAATCGTGCTCCGTTCCAGTTGGGACGGGAGATTGTTATCGCTCCTGTCAAGTTATCCAAACTGGTCAAAAGGACACGGTTGTGGTTATTATTCAACTTTCATGGACATGTTCCTCCCTCACCCACTGATCACCTCCGTCGCTAATAGGCGAACCTAATGTTATTTCCTGTTGCCAACTCCCTAAAAATTCCTGTCGAAAGAGTTAGTTCATGAAAATTTTGATAGTTTTTGATTATAGATTACATAATGTATTAGAAGAAATTTCCTGATAACTAAACTTACCGAAATGAACTTAGGTGTTACTTATTTATCAACAAGCTGTCAACAAATTGCATCATGATTGCAAAGCTAACGTTTGAAATGACCAAGGACAGAAGTGAAAAATGCTGCGTAAGTGTTCTCATCTGGATTGTTCTACTGCCACAACATAACTATTGTGGTTAGAAATTTGCAGGGTCCATGTTTCAACCTTTAAATGCCAATCGGTTTCCCCTTCGAAAACAGTCAGTTGGAATCAGTTTTAGGCATTATAAGCAATACCGGAGGGCCCTTTTATATCTACTCTATTCTGATGTACATCGCACATATAATGGTGCTGGTAATGACAAGAACCACGCTATCAACCGTCCATGTGATCTTCATTATACAAGTGCCACCAGTGTAAGTCGATCAATTAGTGCCCAGTAGACCAGATATTTCATGAGTGCTATAAAATAATGTAACTTTGGTGAGACATGTTTATGTTCAGGACTAATTAACGAGTAACGTTTTATTTTGCAGCACAAGCCGACCGTCCATATTCCGAGTGTTTGTTACATTTGCGGATCAACATTGGAACAATGTGGAGACACCGGAGAACAGCGTAACTTCGAAATAGGGGTTCCAGCAACGGTTCTGTAAAAAGGAACAACAAGAAACAAGCATAAGTCAAAGGCCCAGTAAATCATGCACACGACTTACACAAACGAAAACTAAAACGATGTCAAAGACACAGAAGCACGCCCTGTTACACAATTCAAATTCGACCCGTGTGCGCCTATTAGTTTCCACCGCACGTTACAATTCTTCTTTAGAATGATTTCTGTACTGCACATGAACTATAGTAAGAAATTAGCATGTATAAACAAAAAAGCACACTCCACATGTAGTATTTAAAAGCGAAGATTCCGCATCTTCTAGACTCAAGTTTTAGTTGATCGCCAAGCTCGACATTTTTGGTAGACCTTTTGCAATACTGGACAGTTAGCAACCCATTGGGTTACGGCAGCATGCAACTAGGCATCAACAGCATAAACCATAGCTGCGGAATTTTATCAACATCCTGAATGTATAATTTCAGGATTAGGCCAGTTGGACAAAAGTGACATAAGTCATTTTAGCTTATTACATTTTGACTGTTTAGATGAAATGGTAAGAAATTCATCTACCACCATACACCATGTGCAATACAGTCATTACGATACATCTTTTGTAAAAATTCAAACGAAATAAAATACTGCAATAAAGTGTATCATAAAGGCATCTGATGTTTATTTTTGACATACACCTAGATTCACCTTTCAAAGATAATTATTAAAATATCCTACACTGATCACTAAGGATATCGGAGATTATCTGAAGTAACATCGTTATCTTATTATCAATCCAAACTTGTCTCCTTATGCATTCGCGTTACAATATTGTTAGTTTTACGCTCCGCCTGGAAAAGTAGCTGAACATATTGATTTGAAGTTCTTACCTACCCTTCTCAGCGTCTCAATAACTCAGCTACATGATCCAGAGAAAGTGACGTCATTCAGTTCCTAGTTCGCACTAAACCAACCGACTTTGTCTAAGTTACAATGGCTGCCACAAAACTGGTTGATAAAACTGAATTGGGATCGATGCTGTCAAGTTCAGTGATGCAGCATATTTGGTGGATTCAATTGTCTCAACAAAAATATTGTTGTACAACTGTGTGAAACAAAACTCTATTGTTCTATTGCTTCTTGTCAACTGATTGCTATTTGTTGTTGTTGTTGTTGGAATCATGTACGGATGTAAACTGGTTGGGATTGCTTTGTTCAGTCAGCAGAACCCTTACAAAATCAAAACATTACAAGTCTATTCTTCAGCCTTTGTCCGTTACTAACATAAGAACGTTTATCACCTTGAGAATGCAACAAGTTCACACAAAATTGGACGGATGATATTTTGAGATTGTCGTTCACATCCTGGGGTGTTTCAATCGCATGTAATCAAGCTTTGAAAATACACTGTTTCAACCGAGCGCCTTATTGGTAATAGTTTTTCTTGTTTTACCAGCGCGTGCAAAATAATCTTTCTAATATGAGATGTGCGATAAATTTAGGATTATACCCTACTGTCTGCAACAACTTCAAAAAATCGAGCGTTAACAATACCTGATTGTATGGTTATTCAAACTACTCCGGTAAAGAAAAATAGAGAAGGAACCAAACCAGGAGTATTTATTTCAAGAGTCGAGGCTGTTATTTACCAAACCCTCGCACCTGGTGGAAGTAGTTTGAAATGAATACTTTTACCTAAAATGTATTTCACTGGTTGGATCATCATGGCTCATTTCATTGTCAGTGGAGTAGAACATTAGATCGCTGTTAAGGGTTTTTGATACTCTAATTCAAAACAGACATCTTTCCAGGACTGGTTTCTTCTTTCTTCGGATTAATCGCATATATATATATGTAAAAACAGGTTTCCGAGTAGGCGGATTGGACGTCGGATTTTAGGCACTTCGAGCGAATGTGCATGCTCGCTCCTAGTGCTTCTAAGATTGTATTTGTCTCTGTTCGCCGGAAAGCGAGGTGGGGTATTGTACAGCTAGTTCTCAATGAACGTGACAAATGTTTGTCTCAGTAAATGGGTCTCTGCTCAGATGATATCTAGAGTTTGGGAACAGCTAATTTGAGAAACATTTTTCTGTGTGTAGAAAACGGTCACTTAAGATAGTATAGTTTCCAAAACTAAACGATTTACCCCATGAAAAACTCGTGAAAGGCACGAAATAAGATACGTTGTACGTAAACTTGCAAAGTTAAACCGGTTACGGTCACGAGGGGCCGATTTTTACAGTGTCTAAATATTCCTTTTTTCCAACTCTTATACGGACTTTCACTGACCGGTTTGTTGCTTGTTTGTTTCGGTGGGAGTGTCCTGACTGCGAATGAATCAGATAGATCAGGAAACCATTTTTAATTACCTCAGGATTATTCTGTTCCAGAGGACAGGGGAAGCCCACCTGACCACCAGAATGTTTTGCAGCCCACCCCAGCATGCAGTGATAGAGAACGACATATCAAGTGGTAAGTTGGCATGCTTAAACTCCCTTCTTCTCAGAGAAGTCCGTAGAATGCGACTGTAGAGCTTAATGATCGATGGAGTTTGGCCGTCTTCACGTCGCCACCAGACTTTGTTATGCTAATGGAATGTTATCACCATACTTAGATGATACTCTGGTGATATCGGGTGTAGTTACTCGAACACCTGTTAAACGTTCCTCGGTTAATCGACCAGCCTGCTTATGCAGGACTATTAGTGCTACTGTGGCATATTATGCTCACTGAACAAATATTCTGTCCACGCCGCAATTAACAAGTTCCATTAGTGCTCTGTCTGTGCGACGGGTTACGTAACCAACGTACTATCAGAGCTGGCAAAACAAGTAAGACAAACGAACTGTTTGACCACTATCATTCGCCTACTATCAAGTGCCGTTACAAATATGCAGTTCAATCTGTCTTGTAATAACGTTGGATTCAAAAGGTAACAGTTTGTGCAAGCATGATTGACTTAACCCCTACTCCTACGAACATGCCTTGACAGGGTGTCGATCAAGTTGACAATGCCGAAGAAACTTGTCAAATTAATTAGCTCACGACCTTCATGTCTAACTTTTGAGTGTTGAAAGGACATATAAAAGAGTTAAATTTTCTGCTATTATTCTGAGTCTAGATGAATTAGACATTCGTTTTAAACGTGTCTTATACGATGGTTACTACATGTGGATTTTCTAGACTTTCCTCAAACCCCAATAATAAGATGCCCCTTGTTACTTCATTGAGGGAAGGTAAACAGATCTTAACTGGTAGACAAACTACCAAACAACCTTACGAGCCGTAGCTTCTGCTGTTTCATGCTACATCCCTTCAAAATGATGTGATACTGTCAACTTCAAAAACAAACCGTTACAGAGTTATCATTCCTATCTTTTTGCTGCTGAACGCTTAAATATTAATCTGGCTTTCCAGCTCATAAGTTTGGTCAAAATCTTCAAGAGACCGTTATGAAATGAGGAAGGCGTGCGATAACTTTGCCGTGTGTTCTCCAGCACTACAAAGATGTCAAGCTCATCAAATAATCAGTAGCCTGATTCATCCTGCAATACCATTCATTAGTGCGGTAGATTATTTGGAGACATTTTTGCGTTTTGCTAGGCAGCTGTATTCAAAAGCGCGACGCGTCTATGTTTTTGCTTTGACTGTGTGTTTCTTATCGTAAGGAAAGTAATCCGTAATCGTAATCAGTTACACTGATTTTATCATTTTCTGTAGAACTTCAATTTCTCAGGTGCATGCAGTAGACGCAGAGAATACGTTTTACTGGTAACAGCAACTTCATTGTTTAAAACAAAGAACGGAACGAGTAACTGCCAGATATATGACGCCAGCTTTCCCATTTTTCCTTAAGCTTACTCTGAAAATTAGTCAACTAAACTCTTTTGATTCAAGCTTTCAATCATTTTACGATCAGAAAGATTTGAAACAAGTACGCAGGCCCAATATTGATGCCATGGCGCGGTATAGTTAGAGGACAATGTGTTTCAAACTGAACAAAGCCATGGTTACAAGTGTAATTAAATAGAACGACCGGTTGTCTGCATGTTGAGAGCAGCTCGAAGTGCGTATGCTTAGGAGCGACATCTCATCAAGATGTCTATGATTTGTGCACTCAAAACACACAAGAAATCATGTCTCATGCAGTCGTCAAGCCTAAGAACTAATCATGGACAACGTGCGCATAAAGTTCACCCTCAGGTCATGTCTAACCCTCAGCATGAATCACTCAAAAAAAGAATTTGTGGTTTTGGTTTTTAGAGTACGATACTTCTCAGATTTTCAACTAGGCCGCAGGTAAACACAGCATGGAGTATGAATAATCGAACGGAAACCATGTTTCTATTCTAATCTTTTAACGAATTCTCCGTCGCAATAAACCACCAGAGCAACGAAAAACTTTGCAAGTTTATTTAAGTTGCCTCTTTACTGGACTTTTTATGAAATACCACTCAGCTGACAGCAGCTTTGTTTGTGAATCAGTGATTCATATGGGCTTATAATCCCAAAATTGAATAAAACCTAATGTCATCTACTCCATTTGTTAGCTTGAGGTTAACGGTGATGATTGCGGCTGGGAGTCTTGATTACTTTCTTCCTGTCTATAAAACACACATGTGTTTAATAATTCACTGTTGCGATCAATGAGCTATTCCGCCCTCTTACCCATATGCACGGTAAAGAATGAAAGCCCTCCGACCATTGGTGTTCGCTGTTATGAGTGTTTAAGTTACATGAGTACAAATGAGTAACTCAGAAACCTGAGGTAGAGAAGCAATTAAGTTTAATCACATTGTTAGCGCAGATTACGGGACCACAGGCTTCACAGCATCATATTGTCAGTGTGTTTATTAATTCTCTAAGAATTGTTAACTAATGTCAGTTCTCATCATAAAGTTTTGAATGTTGAAAATAATTTACCTGTTCTAGCTGTAACATTTTACGTAAGAATAAACTGATGTAATCTATGGTCAGCGAAGAGGCTAGAGACTAGATCAACTAGACAGTATCTCTTTAGACTTTTTACTAAAGACTTAAACAATCCACTTACGGAATTAATATATTATTTTTGAACACGTCATTTTGCCGATTTTGGTTAGATATTGTGCATGTTGCTTTAAATGAGTGTACACTAATGGATGGCACGTATATTTATGTTATAGATAAGTCTGAACCGAACCATAAAGACAAGGATAATAAAACTGACCTAGTTTTTGTTACCGTTAGCCAGTTACTTAATGAAATTTGATAGAACAGCTTTGTGCTTTCACCGAAAGCGTTCTATTTATGAATGAAGATGAGTCACATGATTTCGTCTGTTTTTACTGATCAGACAGGCATCTATAGTCACTGACAGGTAACCACAGTCGTTCGAAGACCTTTACGGATGGTTGTAACACAAACTGGTGAACGAGCATGCAGTCGTCCAGCTGACTGCAGTTAAGCATCACTGTTCCAATCCGGCCAAGTGTTACCGATGCATCCTTCTGGAAACGCACCTAGAAACTGGGCTGCAACGTTTTTAATATTTTATAGTAAACCTAATACCTGAACAACATTCTGAGGGAATTCGACGTTTTGGTGAGATAAAGCAAGACTTGGAATTAAGAATTTTTATAATGTGGTACAACCATGTCAACAAAAGCAGCATACAACGTTCCCGCCATACACCTATCTTTGTCATTCAACCATGAAATTTATGCTCCTCAAGAGACGTTATCTGTCGAATATATTCGGGGTTTACCATTCATTTATAGAATCGCCCCTTATACTGTACTACTTATGAGGGAACAATCGCATTGTGACAAACGGCAGATATATGAATGTATGAAGAAGCCAGTGAGTTGAGCGTACTTCAGTGTGGGCTCCCGATTTGGCTCCTAATTCTTTCTTTGTTGGGTAGCCGGATATAGCAGTCAAGGAGAGCAGTAGCGAGGTATTAAAACAGAAACTAGTAATGTATGAACTGTGCCCAGTGTTCTTCTACCAATCTGGGGTCTAGCTGCTTAACCAGACTGTTGCTGGAGTTGGCAGTATATATTCTTCTGGTGTTAGGATCATTGGGTCATCTGTGAAATGCTGATATGTAGTTAGTTAGTAAAGTGATCATCATATGAATACTGTTTTCTAGATGTGATCCTACCGTCACCTGTGAACACATTTTTGTTTGCAAAATATACAGATCTTTATGTATAAAACTCTCGGACAAACAATCGATTGATTGGATCGAGTACAGTTTTTAACTAGCAGAAAACGGCACCGACAGTCAGCGGATAACAGTGTTTATCCAATCAGTACAATATTCACGAGAGAATTAAATTATCCAATTTCGCCTCTCTGGCGGTGAACTCTGAACCTTGGTTGGACGCAATGACGCCATTCAGTCGCAGTTTGGGACAACGGGAGTGGGAGAACTGTAAGTGGTTCAGTCGAATTGGCCTCCCATTCGACTACCAGACTTCGCCATTTGCTACCGCGCAGGAGGCACTTGACCTCATCAGCTTCAGGCGGTCTTTCAGGACCACAAGTTCACTTCACCATACTAACAGACACACGTATACCACTGTGACGAAGGTACACCTGCCGGAAACCCACGCGACGGGTTGACCGACAAGCATTCGGCCACCCGGTACAACCGCACAAGCCGGTGCATTTGGCTAGAGTGGCTAGGTCTGGTAGACCGAAAATCACACGCACGACACCACGTTCGAACAGTCGAAATGACAGTCATAACAAAGACAATGTAACATTTCGTTGGACCAAAGGGAGCGCAAGTGGGTCAGTTTTCAGTGAAAGAAACATGACTCCTGCGTTGGTTACTAGATTGTAAAAGCGTCCAGTGCATAACTGACCGTCAGATTGCGGGCCGATAGTGTACTGTGCAAAACAACTAGAGTCTGTTAGAATCCTGTTTTTGAACCTGCTCTCATGATTTATCTTAGAACGTAAAAAACAGGAACTGTTGCAACACAATGTGAACTTCACAGATCGTCGGTTTGGCTTGACAGAATCACCCGTCTTCGTACTCACGTAATTCGTTTGAACTATACTCACAAATCTGTTACAAGCATATTAAGACTTACAGTAAGCTAATTCATCTCAACTAAACAAAATTGCGAAAGGTTACTGAAAAGAAAATCCTGTACTTGAATTAACCAGTGCGCACTCAGTAAACTGTCAGCATAATGCGAAATAATATTATGCGGATAGCGTTTGATTGAATTAGAAACTGTCATTCAGAACAGAACCACCACATACGTCGTCTGGCATTACATTGGCGTTCTTAAGTTAAGTTCATCATGAATGCGGGCGGGTCAGTTCAAATCTTGATGGGCGTCCGTTAAATTAGAAAAATGACCGGTTTAAGTGCCTCCAGTTAAATGTTGATATCGATGGTGATTATTTTTTTACTGAGTTCCGTTTAACGAATATCCATTCAGGAGATCTAGCATAGTATATCATGTATTGGCATCAGTTAAATTAATACCCTAGCCTCGGTTGGGCATCAGCCGACGGCTTTCGTTACAGGCCACTACTGATACTGGCTATGAGATAAGGCAGAAGCTATTTAATGCTTACTTCTTAAGATCATAGTTTCATACCAGTTGCGTGGGAGCATGTTCAGGAATGTTTGCAATGGCTTACGAAGCAATTTTATCTAACCACCAACCACGTTGTGGTTTAAAAAAGACACTAAGTAGTGTACGACGTATTGTGATGATTCACATCCATACGAAGATCCATTATCAAGCAAAAAAATATGTCTGGGTGAGATTATTTAAACAATCACCAGGTTCGCCTGCTGGTCGGTTTTCACTAGTTTTTCGTTACAGTATAAACGATGCTGACGTATTGGCTGTCTATGTCTACGTGAAGAATGAACGAATTTCACGAATAGAGAACTTCCAGTGAAAACCGTTCCGACTTCATTTCTACCCGCGTGACAACTTTCGATGATCCGTGTTGACACCGTGACCCGTGTCTGCGCAGTGGTGTAACATTTGGGGTTTAGGTTCCGCTCGTCGCATGGCTAATTTGCGCTCGTACGTGCGTGTGCTAGGCGGGTTGCCTGTCTTTATCACAGACATGGAATCACATAGCCCATACCGGATTGTTCATGTGGTTCTACATGTTCCTTAGCGTTTAACAAAGCTAAATGGATTGTTGAGTTTCGGTTGTATGATATTTGGATGTTCAGTGGTTACAGCATCGTTTGAGCTGCTCCACATTTGCCGTGAATAGAAGATGCTGTAATTTGCGTTTTGGGTTCTGCATGTTTAGTTCTTGTGGACGTTCTGATAGATGCCTTTATGAAACTACTGGGGTACTCACTGTAAGTGAACAGTTTGAACAGGTGTTTTTGTTTTGTCTTCTGAGTCCGGTTAAGATACCGTGCATATCTGCACGTCGGAGTAGTATTCGCACGCAACCTTTAAGTTGACAGGCTAGATGATTGCTATCGAACTTGACAATGACATTAGTTATTGTCGGTTTACGATAGACAGTGGTTTGAAGCTTACAATCTGGTATTATAACCGATACATCGAGGAACTCCAGGCGCGAAGTTTTCACTTCTTCGTGTGTAAAGGTTATTTCATCTATTATGGTATTCAGTCATCTGGGGAACAGGTCAGTCTGAGTCTTAGGTAAAACAACAGACTTGTCATCCACATATCGAAGTCACCTTTAGGCTGAAATGTCATATATATATATATATATATTTAGGCAGGTTTTAAGTTATTGTCAGCTTTGCACTATCCTTTCGATAATAAAGGAGGTCTTCATGACGGACAGAAATTGCTCTCAAATGTTTTGTGATCACAGACATTCATTTCTTTAGATGGCTTCTGCACTGTCTTTTGAAAATTAAGTGCCGGCACCGTGTTCTGTTGATTAGGAAGTCCATAGGTGTGAGTGTTATTCCTTAGAGATAAGCAAATGAAAACGTTTCTACTACCAACCACAATCACAGTCTCTGCCGGCGATTTACCAAGAGGGAAATGGGTCAACAGTCGCTGGACGTTTACGACGCAAACTATGTGCCTTCAGTCATTAGAACCTTCTCCTCGTGGGTGTTTATAACGGAAATAACAAACTCATACCAAAATCTGTTAGCAACCAGATAGGCATTACTGTCTATCGCTCATCACAATTGTCTTTTATCTTCTGCTTCAACCTCAATTTGCCAGTAAGGATACATTACGTATTGAGGTTTTTCTTGACACGTTTGCAGAGTTCAACGGTTGGCAAACCATATCAGTCTTTCGATTGAGAATGTTACCTTGACATCAACGATAAAAGTTAAACGATTCTTGCAGTCATTGAATAATTGGTTACGTTAGCTATATACTTCACATAAACCCTCCATGATTCACGTAGGACCATTCACACCAGCTTCGTGTACCCGCATGTTTGCTGACGCTGCTACCAGCATATGTAGATAAATGTGTGAAACAGTGTCTGGTACTCGTAATTAACCGTTACGCGAATTGACCTGAGTTGAGTAGTGCTATATTGCCGGAAGTCTTGAGAACGATATTTAACCGCCAAATAGACGTAAGGTGGAAGGTTGTCTACATCTGCATAATTGATCAATCAGAATGTAACCATAGTCAACTCTCCGATCCTGCTAGCCGTTTACACTCAATCAGGTTCACAGATCGTTGATAACCGGATGACTTCCGATTTCCGTTTTTGCCCTGGCTTTTATATCTGGCCATTTAACCATGACTACCAGACTCGCACCACCTACAAGCCTACATGGTACAAAAATGCCCCGAAATTAGCTCGCAGAATTATCCCCATAACCTTGCGATATATTGTACTGTATGCAAATATTCAACCAGTAGCCACTAGAAAAGTGTTGGAATTCGGACCAACCCACTGGTCGCAGAGTCTTCAATCTTAGAAAAAATTATACTACACTAAAAACGCCTAGGAAGAATCATAATCACCACCAACGAAATCATCAGCTAAATGAGTTCATTCCCAACATACCTTCTACAAGGCGGCTTCTTGCATTTGGGAAAATATTAGTAAGTAAGACTGCGAATTAATGGGTTAATATACAGGAGGGTCTAAATTGCAGTTGCTTAAACTGTATATCGTTATACCAGTATTTGAGATATTTGTATGACTACCATCCTGCTTGGTCCGCATATTCCTCATCCAAACACAAAGATTTGCAAATTCACTTACCATTCGAGCTGGTGCTACAGAGCTTTTCTTTGCTTGACACTGATGGGACATTCTTCACTAAATATTCTTCCTCCACTTATACTTTAGAAATGTAAACTAGCCAAAACGGAGTTAAGAAAACAAAAGTATAATTAGTTCTTCCTTCTGCATCGACCTCTGGACTCAATTCACATTGGCCGTTATCTCCAATCTAAATGTGACATACTAACGGTATACATGAGTTCTCATGATAGATAACATGACAACCAATGATTGGTGAGATGATGCAGAAAACATTCTAAGTAGGACACAGTTCAACTTTATCTAATAGACGCTATCTTCACTACAATCGATTGGACAGAAGCTGACTGAAAGCGGTTGCACATGCTCGGAAACCATCATTGGTATTTCGTTTTGGGTGATTTATTTCAACTTCAATAACAATTGTTTATAATTGATTTTATACTGCATTTCATTACCCGCATTCTTGTTCGTTGCGTGTAGCTGTTTGTATTATGAGAAGGGAGGATATATCAAACTGTCAGGTTAACCACAGTGACATTGCAGGGGTAATACAAAATGCAGAGTGTTGGATTTACACTGCTTGTTCGTCATGGTGGTCATTCGTGATGTTTTGCTTAGTGATCCTAGTAGATAATACCATTTAATGACTAGCATCGGATATACAAGCATGAATGGCATGTTCAGTGGAACGGAAGGTTGGCTAATAAAATTATTCTGGAGACGGACAGTTTGCTTCAAATATTGTTTTGTCCAAAGTCAGGTGTTACATCCAGGTTGGGGCACTGTCATCGGCGATGCTGACCCGTGTAGGTTTACTGAAATGGACATTAAGCTTCCCAGTATTTTTGTTAATGTTAACAGAGCCACACATAATACATATTATAAAAATTTAGTGAATATCAACTTTAGCCGATTTACCCAATTAGCTAATATCACAGACGCAGTAGTCAATGCGTTGTTTTGAACACTGAACAGGTTTACGTCCCATAACCGAGAGTAACTTTCAGTGCGGTTATAGATGGAACAAAAATGTAGACCATTCATTACCAAAGGACATATGAAGTCCAATTTTGCGGTTTTATGTAGAACTGGCTTACTTCCTCTGACATCCAGTGATTCTGAATTGTTTGATTGTGTCAGCCACTTGATTGAAATTTTTAAATGATCCGAAACTTTTCTCACACTATCGATTAGTGATTACAACAGGGTGTGGCGCAAGTATAATGGTAGTAGATTTGTGACTCACTTTCAGATCCAGTCCGAGTCATTCTGTTTAATACGTTCCTACGGGTTCCCACTCTTTTGACTTAAGTTCTCCACACCATAGCAGTAATAACACTTCTCATATGTACATATAAAGACAGCTGACCTCGGTAACCCGAGTAAGTATGTGCCGTGTACAGAACAGTAGGTGCCCATTATGACTTCTATTCTGGTTGTTCATGGGGCATAGTTTATTTTATTCTTCACGGTCACTGTTCACATTCCGTGAAGGGATATCAGTAATATATATATATATATTCTCTTCTGTACAACCAAATGGAAATATTGCATATATTTCCGGGAATGTAGAATTTTGTATCGTTTATTAAGCACAATTTATTATAACCTGTACAGTTTTGTAGACTTTTCAATCAACCTCTTTCGAAAAGAAATGGTAAAGCCACAATATGTTGGGAGTGATGTTCAGCTTGGATCGATTGAAATTCCCTAAAACCTGTCAATAATCTGCAGTTGTTGTTGGACAGAAATGTATTTGGCAAGGAAGCATTTTTGATATGAAAGTGTTCACAATTTAATCGGAACGTTACTCATACACCAAATAACTTTTATACAGACCTTTTTAGTTCTCGTTTTCAAAAAATGGTTGTTACATTTGTCCTTTTTTCCGATTTTATTTAGTTAGTAGTGTAGATCCCTGCCCCAACCAGGGGTTGAGTCTGTGAGCCGATTATGTTGAATGTCGAGGTAGATGAGTCAATTGATTGTTTTAGTTCTTCTGGACATACAGCCTCTGTCATTTGTGAATGGTGGTTAGACTCTTTGCTTGTCTCGAACGGCAGCGTGATAACCAGTATTTATGCTGCCGTTTATCTGTGTATGGCCACAATGTGGAAAATCAGAACAACTCGCTCCGACAGAAAGCTTATGTGACCAGTAGCCCGTTTCAATTGATCACGATAATAACAATGCAAATCAGATTGTTTGAAAAAACAATATAAAAAGAATTATTAAATGCTGTTGTCCACAATGTTAGCATGTAGAATTATTGGATGTCGATCGATTGTTTCTAGGCAACGCATCAATTACCTACTAACTAAACATAATAAAATATGTTTGCACACTGCTAATGACTAGGGGTTTTGTACAATTCCGTATCTTTCTACTTATTTTTGTCTAACATGATAGCCTACACTAGGGAATTTAGATAAACAAAGTGGTAACTGCTATTTTCAGGTTTATTTTAGTCTTTTGTTGTGAACCAAAGAACCGGATGTGACATTAAAGTACTTCATATACTGGGTGAGCATCATACAAGCAGAAAACTCAACTCCGTCACGCACATAAACTCTTTCCGCTAAGTTTCGCTCCATCCTTCTATCTTTCGTGTGGTGAGCCGGAAGGTCCACCCTACCAGACAGCCAGACTCACATCCGCTGTTTGTCCATACAATGCACTCTCTCTGTCTCTGCAAGTACGACTGTGAACGGCCGTGTTTTTTTCTTCAGTTCCTTTGTCACTATTTGGCTTGTGCTGAATTCAGCCCTGCGCAACCTAATGGCTACCTGTGTTTGGACAGGCAACCACACGACAGACACGTAAGCGCACAATACCGCCACAAAGAGACAGATTTTGCCAGAATACCTTTGTAGTAATAACAGTGTCACATTCCTGGACGCAGTTACACACTCGGTAGACTGAAGGGAATTGGACAGTTTGGTGTGGGCTCAAACCAGATTGTCTAAACTGGTCTAAAGTGATGTAAACACAGAGCAGCTGAGTTGCTGTTATCTATGGTGTGTGGTTTACATGTAACTTCCGTCGAATTGTGAACTGTAGGTATAAACTAAATATATATTTCTTTTTACTCACATATATGTGTGTATTTATCTACACGCGCATATACCATAGTTATGGTCTACATTCAACCCACATACGATGAGGTTTTTAACCAACTGGATGGATTTGGTTCTCGTCCAAATTCAGGTGCAGTTAAATGAATGACCTTGTCTGATCAAACTTGTTGTCTTTAGGGCAACCTAAATTGAACAGTTCATCCTAAGCATCCGAGACTAAAAGCGGAATATACCAATGGTAGTTCTTAAATCATTACTGTTAAACTTTAGACATTAATGGCACTTTAATAGGGTTTTAAAAAACAAGTGAACAACATATTGGTTCTATGACAAAGCTATGCGCCAACGATGATCTATCGTGATCAGTTTTTGAGTGGATTTCAGTCTATAGCAGATAACTGATGTGCAGTCCTGGTATTCAGCTATTTTTATCATCAGACAATAGTGTACCAGAATGAGATAAACAATGGAAGTAGAGTGAGCCACGTCGTTGTGGGATTCCTTTATTTGAGTAAGTTTTCATATTTTACCGATAATAGTTGACCACACACTTGCATGTTTAAATAATGTACACCTTTCTCATGTGTAGTGATATGAAGGGTGAGTGATGCCTGTTGAATCTGTTGGTGTGTTTCTTTAGTAATCGGCGAAATGATTGCTGTGACAGGATAATTTAAAAACCTAAAGAAATCTTTGAAAGATATGCTAGACTTTGGTTTGAGACAGTATGTTGGGTAAGCGTGCTGAAACCTAATCCGTTTCATTACAAATCTTAGTACCTTTTCAACTGTAATCCGTGATCTGCCGTGGAATATTTTCCCTGGTTCCCGTTAGTTTTGAAAAGACCGATTAAGTTTTTAAATTTTTTGTCTGAACAAATTTTTTTGGTTCTTCGGCAGTTCGAGAAACGGATTTCTTTTATTAGAAGTCCTCAGCATGAATTTTAACTCTTAACGTGATATTCTGAGCAAGAACCTAATTTGATTGCTACTTTGAAGTTAGAAAACTGTTGATGCTTATCATTCTCTTTGGCAGCGGTTGAATCTTTCTGTTCCGATATTTATTCCAAACTGGTATTTATTCTTCGGTCTATCTGGCACTTTCATTAGGTAAACAGTATGAGGATTTATGTACAGTTGTCTCGAGCGTTCTTCACTTCCAGTGGTGTCTGTTAAGGTTGACGGACATCGTCCTTTCTGTTAAATGTGATCCTGTACGACATTCTGAGAGGTACACTTCAGGAATCCAGTAAACTTGGTATTGCACTTCTTTCTGCTGCTCAATTGGCCAACATAAACTATACAGATGATACTGTCTTAATTAACCCCTCTGACGAAGAATGCAGATCAAGCTGAAAATTGTGAATGACCCGGCTGATTCCTATGGAATGCGTTTTGTACCTTCGAAATGAGGAGTGTTGCTCCACAACTGGGGCATTCTCACTGCCATGTTCTTGGTTGTGGACAATCCACTTGAGATTGTCGACACCGTCACTTACCTCATTGGCCTTGAATGTTACTGATGAGATATCAGCAATGATATCAAAGATACGAGTCTTCTGTGCTAACCCGCATCATCCGTCGCTTAAAGGAAGGGTCTGTAATATTTGATTGCAATCCAGTTTGTTACACGATTCGGAAACATCAGCTGTCCGCGGCGAATATATGAGCAGACTTGGGGTTTTCCACCATCGTTTTCTCTGCCAGTTAGCCCATATCAAATGTGCTAATCGCGTGTACAGTACGGTCGTCCATTGTCACGTATGTCGGAATGTTTGGGATGTGCGACCAATTGCTCAGCCAGTCCTGCTGGACAGCGTGCGATAGTTAGGTCATGTACCTTGCATGTCAGCTGAGCGTTTACCTTACCAGGTATATACTACGACCACCAATAATTTGGAAAACCGCGGGATGGTTGGTCAACAGGGTACTCACCACGTATGAAGACTATGATTGTTGCATTACGCAAAACGGATAGATGTCACTTGCCTGGTTAAGGTCCTCGTGATCACTTAAACCGCTGATTAGAAACGACGTGTGTGCCGCGGTGTGCCGCAGTTATGGGAGCGCTCGCATTCATCCCTTGTCTAGCTCTTCCGCTTGGTAGTCTGTTGCTAATTTTTGACCGGTAGTACTTGATCCCACCAAACACAAACATGAATAACTGGAACAAACTACGGCGAACGAATAAAGCGATTGGAAAACTCTTATTTTCGTTCCCCCAAACGTTCCTTCGCTATTTGCATATTACATATGGATCACTAGTGGTTGACTCAGTGGAGGTACTAGATCCCTTGAGTCGTAAATACCACGCAATAGTCAGGTGTAAATTCATATACAAGGTTTGTCTCATTCGACCACCGGAAGTCGCAAGAGGATAGTTCATACAAACTGACTTCACTCGTTTTCCAAGTTTTCCAAGAGGCAAACTGGCCATCAGAGGATAATTCTCTCAACTCTGACGGTTGGTATGCTATGTTATAGGACAAATTACAGCAGGTCATCAAACCTTTCGTTCTTATGTTCACTCTGCGCCTACCGTATCAAGAGTGTGGATCAGATCGCGAAAATGAAAATGAGGACTTTGTAGTCTTGACATCTGAATAGCTGCCAATACGTTAATTCTGCAAAAGACCGAAGGGTAATAACTTCATTCATATGGCGAGAAGTGGAAGGACGTAAACATGCCGTGTACGTACACAATCGGTCAACGAGCTCAGTGAAAGCGTTTTTATGGCAACACAATAATCAGTTCGTTCGATGTACCGTTTGTCTTCTGGTCGCGAGTCGAATAAATTTAGCATGCAACTGCAGGGGAAACTGTCCCCAACTTGGAAACTCACCCTGTCTATGAATGGCACTGTGAATAAGTCTGATCCTGTAACACTGGTTTGTAGTTGAACACTGTTTACAATTAAATTAATACGTCAACCTACTGTTGGAATATGTATGTGAATTAATAGCTTCTGGACTCCCTTACAAGCCGTTACTTGTTTCACTATTACTCTGTGAGTATGAACCGAGATAATCAGATATTTTTGAACATTGTTAGCAAAACATCAAAGAGCGGTAAAAATCTATGCGATAGGTTTTCCATGCTATCAGACTACCAAATTTTTATAATGCTAAGATATACTTGGGAGGAAGTTGAGTACACTACACAGCACATACACGGCATTAGTAACAGTGATCAAGAAACCCAAACTCGTTAATTGCAATAACGCCAGCGAGAGTGTCCATTCTGTACAGTAGTGTTTTTCAAATATATTGTTCAAGAAATGATGCGACTCTCCACGAAAAGCACATTTTAATGAATCTAGAGGTCAAAGGGTTTCCTCGTGATAATTGCTTCTTTTCACTTGTCCAACAGCGGGAACTAGTAATTCTTATTCCATCGCAATTAAAAATACGGAAACAAGATAGTATCATATTTTTAGGTCACGTGTGTACAGCTCATTTTTGTTCTTTCTATAGTACTCAATTACGGTTATAGTTTTGCAAGACTAAGGCGAAGTTAGGAAACGTCCTGTCTTTGGGTAACGGTGATTATTAAGGAATGCGTATAAGACAGCTTTTAACCAAATGTCAGAACTAAATCAGATCGGATTTGTAAGCACATACTTGAATAGAGACAGCGATTCACTACTGAATGTCTACAATCGGAATAATATTACGACTTATTTGTTGCAACGTGAAGAGAACGCGAGGGTGAGAATGTAGGACAACTGCGGATCTACTCATTCAGTGATACAATGCTTAAACCGGTTTTAACGTGAAAATTATTAACTAAAACCAAAATTAGTATTTTACTTATGAACAAACACAATACGATCTTTAACTAGATTTGTTGTACACAAAAATACTGTACAACCCTTCAGAAATAAATCTGAAAACACTCCCAAGATATAGGATAGAGTTGAATATGATGTGAAAGACTATCCCATGGTGTATATCGGAGAATGCACACCTGAACAGATGTAAGAAAATCATTTTTCTGGAAATGAAAAACAAAACTGCGATTTTGAAAGTAGTGTCGTGGTCATAGAACTGCCTTCTATTTTTGTAACAATCATACGCAATGTGTGTTTATAGAGAACTAAAGTGTAGAAACAACTTGGCAGGTGTTACTTCAATCATCCGGTTATGCTTAATTTCAGGAAAGTGAGATCTCTGAATCGTTGATTAGAAGCACAGAAGCATTTACCAATACTACTTTCGAGTTACTGCTTCTGTTAAAAAAGTGTATCTAAGAGTAGGCAGGTAGAAACCTGATATGAGCAGGCAGATATCTATGTTTAAAGGTCATTCGTTTGAGCATACAAAAACGGTGATTCCATTCGAGATGGACTCCCTATGATCATACTGACTGATTAAGAACCCACCGATGTCAAGTGGTTTCGTTCGCTTGCTATTTAGACGGCATATGTTTAATGGCCTTTGTGACTAGATGGTTCCCTGAATTATGGGACAGAGTCTAACCACTTCAACATTTTGTGGAACATGAGTGACCCATGTTCAACTTTTGACATTCTATTCAGAAAAGCCATGATATGACACGGTGTTTAATTGAAATGTTTGCAGAAACTTCTTTAAAGCTTCGCTTTTCCTTACTCGGAGTCTTATGAGAAATGTCAAAAATGTACTTTGCGATTAAGTCTACGTACACCTCTGGTAGTTATCTCATTAATTGGAAATTTCCAGTGCTCACCAGGAATGAACGGAATTACCACATTTTCAAAGAATAAATGGATTTTGCTTCATTCAGTACTTCAAGTAAAAATTGACTTAGCTTCCTTGTCTGGAGTAACAGCAGTTTTCGTTATTTTTAACGATACCTCGGGGATTCCGTCCAGCGGCTTTTGTAAGTAATTGTTGATACATTTCTTAAGGCAGTATATATTCATCATTGCAGTAATTGCTTCTTTTACTGTTTTTTTCTCATCAATAATATCCTCAAAACAAGTTGGTTTTGTTGTTGTCAGGTAAAATAGTTGTGAGTGGATTCACGTGTAACCGTCTTTCTTGTTCCTGGTATTCGTGTAATGCTGCCGTGCTACAATAATTAGAAGCGCTACTGAGTACTTGAGTTCTACTTCAAGATTCTTTCGAATATAAGATCAATACAATGAGAGTTTAGATGACCACATTTTATGGTCAACTTTTATTATTTGTACAGTTTACAATCATTCATTTATGACGTCTCGAAAGCACATCTACAACTAGGTAGGTTGGTCCAAGGGAGTCAGGAAGTCACAAGCAGATTCTAAGGAATCAAAATCACTTGTATTAAGGTGGACATCTCTGCGATGACTCTTTGACAAATGTTATTAGTAATTGTCTTCCGAACTGATATGTGACATGATCTTTTCTTTGTAAACATGTTTAGCCTAATTATTAATATTGATACCAATCACATGAAAAATTGCTCATAGGAATCGGCTGTGTTTTGGCTTTGTGATTTGTTTTAATTTGTATGACGGTTCACGTATGCGATTTCTATCCTATTACCAAACATATGTTTGAGTAGTATCATATTTCATCGCCAGTTCAGAGTTGTGACACAAGCAGTGAACAGAGTTGTGCGTTGTGTTCAAAAACTGAGTCCGTCTGGATCAGCGGTTACTTAACCACGAGGCTGATGTAGAGAAGAAACTGGATGTGGAAATGTAGTCCTTACATTTGATGTAAATCCAAATAGTGTCCAGATATGGTTTACAATAGAGTGAGCGCAACCTCATGTTTAACCTCTGATCTTCTCATTCAGCAGTTAGCGAGTAAATGGCTCCCGTAATTATTCTCAACAACTGTCTGTTAGATGTGGCTGCTTGATAGTATGCTCTTTATTATGAATAGAGTGCATAAAAATTTGTTCGTTCTGGACGTTTTATCTCTTACTATGTCCGTATTCGACCAGGTAAAATTTGTAGACAAAAGTAACTAACTTTCAACCCTGAACAAGTATTCTAAAAATTATAGATAAATCTTCATTCGGCATTTAGCTTTATTTTGTTAACCTGAGGCGCAGATTAAATGCAAACCATACCTGCGAACCTATTACAATTTCTATGATCGTCACTGCAATAGCGACAGAAACACAATCGGTTTGTGTAATAATACTCGGCGCCTTAAGGCGGTTCACGGTCCGTATAAAGTCACAGGTGTATTCCATCTTTTGTTCTTTACCTACGCCCTTGCAGACGTTTTTGACACCTAACATTATCGGATCGTATATTTGGTTACTCGGCTGGCTACTGTATCCAAAACTCGTATTGAGTTTAATAGTTTTCTTCGGAGAAAAACCATTTCATAACTATCCATATCATTAAATAATTTCACGTATGATACAACCGGATGTGTTCCGCAATGCTAATTTCCCGTATATGTTGATATAACAATGTTTGAAACTTTTTTTGTTAACAGTTCTAACGACTTAACTTTTCGACCACTTGGATTAGTAGCAAACAGTTTTTGACGAGACTTTTTCCTCAGAAGTCTGCTATACTTTTTAGTTCATGCAAGCACATCAGATAAATTCATTTTGGAGGCATTTTTACAATTACAAAACCAATCTATTGCAGTTTTTGAAACTCTGAAGAATATATGTTTTACGGAGGTGAACAAACATATTATCTACATATCAGTTAGGTTATAATTCATTTGGTATTCAGTTTTGTATTTCATAATCTACAAAACCATTTCTGCTCCGTGGGTACTGACATATCACTCGCCTTCCTCGCGGACGATAAACTATATCTCCGGAATGAATGACAGACATTATGTAGTGTCTTTAGCTGTGCCTGTTCTCAAATTGCTTTACACACGACTTGTACAGTGCTGTCAATCAGGAGTTAACTTGGTACCACGGAGCCTGTATTTTATTTGCTTTCCTATCATGGCCACTTTCAATATTTTTTTTCCTTGAAAATCCTCTCCTATTCTTAAAATAAATTAAGGCAAAAGCTGACATCTTACTACAATAATTAACCTCGTCCGAGAAAAATTTGTCATACTCAACGTCATACATTTTCGGTAAATGTAAATACTGTAATTTTGCTATCAAACATTTGCGTCTCAAAATAATTGTCGAACCAACTTGTTGAGCCACTATTTCCTGCTTTGTTAAAACACACAACTTAGCAAGAAAGTATTTTTACAATAGCATTCCCTACTTTTTGGAGAGGTTGAATCAGAATGTGTAACTTTGTGTATGAAGTCACGACCATCCAATTACTGGGTTTGTGCTTTGAATTTGTTAAACTTATAAAAAGCATTTCCAATAATCAACCAATCAACTGTAGAATGTCAGGTCAAATTTCATCCATGCTCACAATTTTGTGCCACTGAATCCGGGACTAAAAATCCCGTTCTTCGGAGTCAAACACTATGTTGCAAGTGAATTAAGTGAAATTTACCGTTTAAAGTGCGGCACACACTAACAGACTAGTGGCCCAGAAGCTGGACATGCGTTTCTGCGCATAGTTAGTTGAAGGTGATAGACAGGTTGATGAATGAATACAATAGTTTTCTGAGTACGTGGAAGAATGTCCCCGCTGGAGTGTTCTGTCAGATGGCAATCAATCTCTATTCAAAAATATTTCGGTCACCATGCATAATTTTCACTCCAAACACTTATGAACAACCAATAAGTTCATACATTTCGCCCCCTCCAAAATACATTATTTCTCTGGGCAGACAGTATTTCATTTCGGTGTGGCATTTTAAACAGTTGTACAATTAAAAGAATTTAACTGTCTGAAAGTCACATCCATTTGAACGTTCATTCTATTCTTGCAACTTAACTGTAAAATTTATCATGAGTGCTATTCTATCGTGTCTCCAATGGTGAGGGGAGATTTGAATATAATCGGAACATACTGAAAATCAGGCAAATGTTTCGAGAAACAGTTTTTGTAAACTACTTCCGAAAGTAGGATTTAACGCTACGTCAATCCTTCAAGTTGTATGAATTAATTTACTGTGTGTATCAACTTTTGGTCATAACTTCAAAGCAGAGTATGCTTGATACTCACATCCGTTTGATAAATTAAAAATTGTGAAATTTCTCTAAGCAATTACTTAATATACATATATATATATATATTAGAATGGAACTTTGGCATGTTTGGGGAAAAAGCAAATGAGTGGGTTTTAAAACTTTCCTACTTAGGTTTAACGGTATGTACCAGATAATTCCATCTCTCTGATTCTCAAAGACCAGATGAAGCGTGTTGTTGATCTCCTTCAAGCTTCCGCTGAACCCTAATTCTGTCATTTTAGCAACATTCTAGCTGACTTGTAAATACATTTGTGATTGTTCAGTGTTTCGAAACTATTCCCATCAACCGTTTTTATGCACTGACACATAGAAAGCCAACTCCACTAGTGACGTTAGTAACACTGCCATTTAGACGTTTGGTTTTGAGAAAATCCAGTTGAAAAACTAAAAGAAAAAAACCTAACACGATGTCCCATAAACGGTCCATTGCATTTATTCATTTAGAAAATTTTTTCTACGTCTGCTAGAATGAGATCTTTGTCGTCGCCAATAGATATTGTATGAGTATTAGAAACAGCTTTGTCCTAATGTGTTTTCACACTATGCCTAGATGATCCGCAAACAAATACATTGCCATTACACGAATTTCTTATTTACCACTGACTTATATTGATTTCACTGTTTTCCTGTTGTATTATTCCATCTTCTCAAAAGAGACTAAGTGCGATGTTATCTTCTTATGCGATCTAGGATACTTCTCCACTCCACTCACCCCAGAGAGAACTGTTAGTCTTCCGAGGCGCACTAAAAATTGCTTCTATCTACCGCTTCGCTGATTGGCACAGTTCCCGGACATTTTAAAACCGCCTGCTGGAATATCTACTAACAGGGTGTCAGTAGTCACCTGTTTTCCCAGCAGACCGATGATTGTTATTGGCCCGGGACATCATTTACCACTAAGGCTCTTCACAGTCTTATGCAATCTTTGCACTACTTCGTCTTTTCAGTCGACTGTAGGAGTTTACATGCAAAATATTTTACGGATAACTAGGTTTGTTGCGTGCCACAAACATTTACTTTCGACTAAAAACAATTTAGTTTGTCAAACCTTGAATGTTTATAACAATTTTTAGACTTAATACCCTTATGTCTAACTGAACACGTTTTACTGGCACTAGGTAACCAGATACGATAGCAAGCTTTGGGATATTCGTGCTTTCTTTACAGAGGTTGAGATACAGTCAGCGAAACTGTTTATGCTCTAATGCAAACCACTTTAGGTTTTTCCCCGTGATTTGATGTTATCCAATTGTTCAACTCTGTTTCACGTTTTCACCAACAGGCTAAATGGAGGTCACTGAGTAGAGGTCCACATTGTTTGCACAGTGCTTGTGTGTATTCTACGGGGCTCAGAGAGCAAAATGGGTGTAGGGGTAACCAAAGGTGGAGCAGCCCAGTCACTTATGGTGACACTGATGTACAGCCGTTTCTTGAAGTCGCTAAGTTTGACAACCTATTTTGAACTTTGTCATTCAATTAGTCTCTGTATCATTGACACTTTACCACCGGTTATACGTAAAATGTTCAGTTTTCGCACGTAGTTATTGATTGTGAACTTCATAGAATGTCTAATTTGTTTAAGTGTGTGAGGGTCGATTTTAGAAAGAAACACTAGCTTATTTGTTGAGCGTAATATCACTTCAGTGATTACGTTTTTATCATGTCAGCCTCCGTTTTGCTTCACAGACCAGCACAATGATTTCCTCTTTGATAGTATCAACCCTAAACTTAAAATTACCACTTGACCACCCAGTAGGGATTGCCTACCCAATTGATAGATGTTTTGAATTCGATGAACAGATGAGACAGTGGAATTCAGTCCTTCAAGAAACACACATCGGCCAAGTCAACACGTGTATTTTACCGTTTTCAACCAGTACAACACGAATACTCTTTATTAGAGTGTACCCTATTAGTACATCCAACAGTGTTATCCGAGAAAAAGAACTGACGAACGTGATACTGTTTTGTGATCAGATAATCACCACAGGATGGAATGTGAACATAACCGATGAAGCAGTTTAGAGCTGACTACCTTTGTTACAAAAGGTTTATCTGCGGTGCATAATATCTTTAGTACTAAACAACACTCCTACAAATGTATCCGAAGAACCGTACAACATAATGCTCTAATATACTTATTAATCTCTACGCTCACATCTTCTATATAGCAGTCGCCACTTGAACTTGTGGGAATGGTCCTAGCCTTTGTGGAACAAAACGTTTATTGTAGCTAACTTATCTTACATTTAATTGAAGTCAAGACGGCCAGCCAGTTTGTGTTCGGGAGTCTCATTAATTATTCTGCCATAAACTTAGGTAACTAACCTGTTGTAAATATCATCCCGACGACGCAGACAAAAGTCTAATTCTCAGTCACTACTAATTACGACGTCACAGTTAAGGTTCCGCATTCTTGGTTATTTTTATAAACCAATCCATAAGAAATGGTAGTGTCCTATAAGGAATTCGTTCACGTTACTCAAAACATTCAGGTAATTTTACTAGTTAACCGTAAACCAGATCACTTTTCCCATCTTCAGTATATCACTATTTCAGAAGAAACTATATCCCAGAATACTGTAAAGGGTTGACATATGAACTATAAATACTATCCAGTCCGAATGAAAATCAGAAATAAAACCCTCATCAAGACCATTATTTTATTTTGTATTCATGCTGGTACCCATCTGGCCAACCTGGGAAATGTTAATGTTTTTTAAAGCAAGTTAACTGCAATTGTGTGCAATCTTGGTTTTCCAGAGTGTCTTCATGCAGGATGAACGAAAAACGGAAGACAATTCGCAGGGATCTAGTTAGTTCCTGTTTCTTCGGACATGGCTTTATTTTATTTATCGTCACTTAAAAGTATCAGGCACACCGATAAATAACTATTTAAGACTGTACTGATGGCTAGTATCATACTATTTATTAAGCTTGAAAACTGGCAATATGCAATCTTTTTGTTAAAATCATACGTCTCAGATGCCTTTATATGACTACCAAGATAAAGTGCACTGGTTGTTGTTATAACCACGGCAGTATTACTGCAGCTTAATCTGCAGCGGCATCAACTGTGTTTTATGCAACTCTAGCTCACCAGATGTAAATTATAATTATTCTTTCTTTTGAAGAAACACCTTATCGCGTTCTGTTTTCAGCACTTGCAATTTTTAGGAAGATCAGCTGCAGTGAACTTGTCCAAAACAGTCTGTTTTACGGAAGATAACGTTAACATGTATACAGTTGTCTTTCTGAGGTACGACGCAAACATTGTGCATTAAAAGTTTTGCGTTACTAGTTTGAAATTCATGAAAATTCCAAAGTTTGCTCAGTTCGAAATCAAAAGCGAGTTGTTTTAAATTATACCGCCGGAATTGTTTAAAATAATTAAAGTTAGCATACTTTGTATTCCATTTTGATATGGAACCTTTCGAACACTTTAGTTTATTTTTTGACGATAAATATACCAGCCATTGGCGTAGTAAGAATTAACTCTGAAATACTGTGCGGAAAGGTGTGAGTTTTAAAGGAACACTTCCTAGCTAAATGGCCATTCACGGGCGACCAGCAGAAGACTGGACCTGGGAATATAACTTAGAAGTTTAATTCAAGGGAATTTGCAAAATCATCGTAAACAAATAAAAATGAAGATGTGCTCGTGAATTCAATTCGTAACTAGTAGTTCATATACTGGAATGCATTGTAAAAAGATTTGGTTGAGGCTGCTTCTCAAGAACTCACTGTGATGGGAAGGATGAAACTACTGAGTACATGAACTGTCGAGCTTGAAACAGCTTGCATCTTGTTGTCGATATGAAACATCTTATTTGCATTTTTGAAGTCATTTGTCAACTGCGGCATAAAACGCTTTCTCTGCCATGAAAGAGAACATTAAGTAAACAATTATTTATGAATGAACCCAAAAACGTGCACCAAAATTGTCATACCACACGACAGAATTCTTGCTCATTTTATGGTGATCGATCAAGATGGTGGGCAGTTGATGGTTTCCAAAACCGGGTGGAACAATCATCACAAATTTGTGGTGCCGTGTAATTAACAGTGAAATGTTGATTTTATCCATCTAAGTCACTTGAATAGTGTGGACCGACACTACTGTGAGGGAACTTACTGACACATTTGCCATCGTCTCTAATACCAAAACTATTGGAATTTCGTTACTGAACCACCTCTTACTAGACCTTCCAACAACAAAAACTCGAGCTAGGTCTTATGTGAAACAACATCATGGAACCAGATGGTTGTAGAAATAATTCATGAAATTTAATGTGGTTGAAAGCGAGAAGTTTTGTAGGATGTACAACCATGGCTGAAGATCTAAATCAGAGGAATTTGTCGAATTAAACTGTTTTTCCTTGGAGTGAATAGAAGTTGTCCCAATGGAGATGGTTTAACGCTTCTGTCTACAAACTAGGAAAATTTCGTAATGTAAATGTTTGTGTCCGCCTCTTTTTAAACCCTCTGAGCGTCTCATTTTTTTGTTAGCATGGACAGATCAACCACAAAGCTTTAAATAGAGATTAGCGTGAATATGTGTCCGCCTGAGGAAAGTCTACTCATTCTCAATAGAGTGCGAGAAGAAATTTTAGTAAACTTTCAATCTAGAAGGTTTGCTTCCATGAAAATATTTCAGATAAGGATAAGGTGTTTGACGTAATGTATTTCACTGCTTGAATAGAAATGACCGATAGACAGGAGAAAATTAGAAGTGGAAGCAAAACAAACGCAACGTGACTTTGTGTTATTTGAAGCTTACGATGAAGAAAAATGAGCTGAGCGCTCGCGATAAATAACTGAGTTCAGACGTTGACAATGACGTAGGTCCTATGAATGAAGTAGCGGTACATTTCGCAGTAGATTGCCTACATATATCGAATCCATTTCACTCAGGCTTAAATTTGACAGCATTAGATACCTGCAACTGGCAGTCGGTCATTCAACGTACGCGTTTAAGGGTTGGGTACACCGTTTGATTAACACTGAATACTATTATTGGCACAAGTAGAGAACTGTTTGCGACCGGTCTTGTTGTTAATCTGCGTTGATGTATGACATTACAAATTGGCACCATTTAGAATAGGACGTAATCATTTGTGAGTGCCTTATTAGCCATTCTACAAGACTACTAGTGCATTGGATTGTTGTCGACGTGAAATGATATAGACCCTACTATAAGTAATGACAGGCGAACACGAATTGTCATGGAACAGAAAACCACTGGCGTGTTAAAGGTTTGCCTGTAAAGTAAATAAGTATACATTTCTACCTTTAAACAAAAAGAATCGAACAGTGAGTTTCACTAGGAAATTCTCGAAACATTGCTGACAGCTTTTGATTCAAAAACACTCGAATTGGGTTTGCCCAAAAAGAGACCGAGGTAATAACAAACTATGAGTAAACGGAGAGCAAACTTTGCGGAAACTTAACAATTTGAGTAAATTTGTGATAGCCAGATGGAGAGAAAAGCTAAGATGGTTGAAAAGGTTACAAACCGTCTAATAAACGTGAACAAATCATGGTATGCCTTCAGCAGTTTATTAGACACTCGATATGATTTTGCATTTCCCTGGCAAACGGCCTTTTTGTGAACGTGGAGGGATTGGCTTCTTTCCTCAGATGGAAAATCACATACCTTCTAGATTTCTGTCACTGGTTCCACTCGTCTAATACATTTGCCATACTAGTCACTAGAGGCTAGCTCTCGACCAAACACTACATATATATAGGTATATATATATAGGTATATATATATATATCTAGACACTCCGGCGGTTGCTGCAACAACTGAACTTCTAGTCTTTAGTTGCTTGGAATCTGCTTTTTTATTCCGAAACTTGGTTGAACTCAAGATCAGTAATTAGGTTAGCGAAATTCGGTTTGAGTCCACGTCTGTTGATTCCGTCGATTTTGTTATTACTACGATTCATTCAGGACATCATGTTTGCAAAAATATTTCTTTAACCTCTGGGTCCAAGGCCTTAAACCTTCCTGACAACCGACTCTGTTGACCAATTCAATACGTTGAGACGTTGTTCTCCTGTTAAGAATTTTAATAAAAAGAGAATGATGATTTTATGCGATTGGTGTCTGGAAGGAGGTCACGTAACATCAGCCTACTGTCTTTTTCTTTCATATTCAGTATTTGTTGATAAGTGTTTAACGCAAAGCAATCAGGACTCGTCGGTTGGCGACCACATTGCTGTTTGATTTCAAAATATGTGAATTAGGGAACGGAATTTGTATACTACGGGTTGTTACTCTTTTAAGTATAATGTAAGACTAATTTATAGTGATGCGATAATGTTAGTGTGTGTATGATAAGTGGGTATTGCACGTACTATCCACGAAAGACAGCTTCAAGTGGTTTACTTTTGAATGATTCGTTCCAACTCAAAACAATGAAATATGTTATATTGGGTATACACTGCGTGCACCTCCTGTCACCGATCTTGAGGTACATTATTTGGGACATAAAACGTTCTCGTGAGATGTGCACTTTCGTGCAATCGTATGAAAATACATTCCGGTTTCGATATCATCTGGTCCATTTCCGTTTGAGCAGGTAGAATGGCGTTTTTCTTCAGCCAGAGTTAAGAGTTTTCTACAAGAGAACGATTTTTCTGTCATAGGTAAACACTTGACCTCGTTTTAGTCCATAACAGCGTTGACTAAAATATTTTTGTTACTGGACTTATTTACACCTAAGTTACGCAAAATTTAATGCAGTCAAACCACTCACCAGTAAATGTAAAAGATAACTGCTCATTGTTTGCTGGCATTAGCCAATGGTATGCTGGAATTTAGCCATTCTTTCACCGTCTGTTGCTGAAATTTGAAGCCTACATATATTTACCTTTTTCAGTTTTGAGCAGTGCGCTCAGATAGTTTAGCTGTTGCTTTCCTTGTCAATTGCAGGACAAAATCATGTCGAAAACCATAAAGGCTGCTATGCAAGAACACGAGAAGTTACACGGATAAAATCATGTAAATAGGTGTGACTACTTTCATTTTGAAAGCGATTCCAATAGACATATCATGGCTAATCTGGTATGCTACAACATCAGGCCATACATGTTGTAATGGCCAATCCTTCCGTAGCCGGTGGACACGCTTCTGGTACTCCCAACAAAGTAGCATAGACAATAACTTGCCTTGTGACTGCTAAGATGTTGAGAATGTAAGTGAAGCCATCCAACTTATGTTTCACTGACAAGTCTCGATTCTAGTACATATTGTACTAAGCGTTGTACTAACGGACGGTATAAAAGATAGCAGAGACGGTTTACACTACGTTAAAATATATCATAAACCATGAAGCAGTGGTCAACACAATGGCCACACAAACGGTTGGCCAGCTTTCCAATCTCGACCACAACAGGGAAATGAGTTATTGACCAGTTTCAGCAAGAGTAAATCTCAAACATAGTGCTCACTTTAGGAAACGACTGACTGAAACATCTACGAGAACGATTCAGCTACGACCAGTTTTTATTAAGGTTCGACTTCTGTAGAATATACCAGAGAATGTTTTACTTCTTCTTTACTAACTGACGGCATGCTTAGTGCTTAGTTAGTTAAACAGTCAGCCTCCTTTTCGAAAATTTACATCCTCAACGAACATTTTAGCAATTAACCTAAATTGATAGACTTTCGCTCACAGATAACAATGATGAGTGTGCTTATATCATTCGTATGTTTAATTACGTGTAGTCTGGTATGCAGCTGTCTAACAACTGCATTAAACCGGATTGTGTTCTGTGGTCGTAGGTCACGAAACAATGAACAGAATGTTGGAAAAAACGGAAAAGAAAACAATATCTTGATAACGTCGATAATCACTTTTCCGTCTGGTGAGCGTTTGCACAACATACACATTACATAGAGCGAAACCTATTTAATTAATGCCAGTGTTTACATTAATCTCTTTTTACCTTCATTTCCCGTAGGTTATATTCTACATTCCAATCTGGATGGACTCTTTGGGCAGACGATACTATCCACCCATTTGACCAAGGACGAACAAGCAGAGGTTGCCACGACAAACGAACGTCCATTTCCAGGTCACACGTATCCTATTACTCCATCTCCCATCAGTCCAGAGTATACATTTCTTACTGTAGGATTTGCTTTGTTGACTGTGAGATATGCTGCACCATTCTACTTCACCAGTCGACCTTTCTCCATCCTCATGTCTGCCTATGTTGCGTTAAGCAGCGTATTCGTCCTTGTAGACGCGGCAACTATTGCAGTTGTTTATAAATTGGCCGTCGTTGGAGTTCGAGAACCAGGAGGACGTACGATACTCAGTCTGAGTCCAATCGATCGTACGTTCTCACCGTTTCATTGTCTGATTCTCAGTGCAATGGGATTGCCAGCTGTGCTCATAAACCTCCTGGCTATCTATGTTTATGGCGAACAGCAGTTCGAACGTGCACTTATAAACTATGCCCAACTGCTAGTTAGCGGTGAAATGCCGCTCTCTCGGCCTTTTCGATTAGGCCATCAGTGCAAAATGAATTGTAACGGGACATTGACTGTAACCGATTGTGGAGCTGAGCAATGTCCAGAAGTAAATAATCCATCTTACGGAGCAGATCTCAAGATGGATGATACCGAAAGTGAGTTTGTGAAGGAAACTATGCTTGGCCTTCCACTGACAATTGCTGTAACGACCAAATTATGGCAGCCACTCCCGATATCAAGTCGTCGGAATTCACGTCTGACAAGACGGGTAACTACTCCTATTCCAAGTCAGTTCACTTCGAATGCAAGTGAGGCATCCAGCACACTGAAACGTGTACACGGTATGAATTTTGGGACGGGAAGTGGAGATATTTCAGCCTCAGTACACACACTAACAGATTTGGGGGAACAGGGGAAAGCAAAGCCACATAAACGCTCGCACTACGGCATACTAGTGACAGCCGCGCTCAGCTTTATTTGGCTGTTAATCACTCGCATTTGTCTTGCAGGCCCAACCCTGAAAATCTACTGGACTGCTGGATCAAGGGTGGCTATTATAAATATCCTGATCACAGTGATCTATCTGATTGTTTGGCTATTAATGTGGTTTGGTCTGGGAGTGAAGAACGCCTGGCGTTTTCGACTACTTCATGCAGTTCCCCCCTTCTGGTTCAAACCTAATGCGAGCGATCTAAATCACAGTGCAACTGTGATAAATCCATACGGCGGAAACGCCCCAAATAATGGAGGCAATTTACAGCAGCTGCAAACAGCGTATCCAGCATTTTGGCCCTATATACCCTATGCTTCATGGATGGCCAATGAGCAAGGAGGTATCACCGCCGGTCTGCCTGTTACGGAAACAGGCGAGGTGCATCCGATCAACATAGCCATGCCAAATACACATATGAATGGAATACCGGAGGCAGGCAGCGGTCGAGACTCGCTGTACGGTTGTTTTAATGAGATTGGTCCGCCTATGGAAGCTGTAGCAATGGCCGGTGGAGAAACGTACCAGTCACATATTGCCGGTCTGCGCGTTGGACCCCCAACAGTATCGGACGATTCCGACGGTCGACCCGGATCAGCCGACAGAAATAATAACGACGCTAGGTACTTTAAACCTGTGCAGGGTTCGAACAACTACTCGAATGTTCACCCCGCCTTAAGCAGTTATCATCCCTCCTCGCAGCATTCATTTAGCCCAGCGCCATTCAACACGCCGGGTGATGGGAGTTCCCGAGGAACGTCACCACTGGAAGCTACAAATGAGTATTCCGTCCATAACTCCGGTGGAGGTAGAGGAAAAAAGATTGCTGCTATGCAGGCTGCCCTACTAAGACAGTCGAACAGAGTAAATGACAACAGTGAACCAGCATACGCCACTCTAGCCACGTTTACGCGACACAACCTACCTCAGAGGGCCCCATCGGTGAATTCTCAACCACCTGACGGCAGAGACCAATCACCACCGCTTCCACAAAGTCGGAATGTTCAGTGTAGAAGAAATGGTTCTCGTGTGACGTTCAAAGAAATGGATTCTGCGAATTATCGTCATAATCAGGATGGTGCAAACGGAAGCAGTGACAGCGGGGTTTACACGAACGGACACGGAAGCCTGATCAGCGGCGAACCACAGCCCAGATGTAGCCGATTAAAGCAGGAAGCATTTACCCATTTCGGAGGCTGCTCTACAGCGACTCCTTCCCTTGATTGTAAAATCAGTGCCAATCGTATTAATGATGATCTGACAGAAACCAATGTGACAGAAGAGGCGGAGACCTCCACGGATCTTACTCGGTTTACAAGTCTGAAATCCAGAAAAGTGGTGAATCGATCCGCTTATTCCAATTCGGATCGAGCTGCAATGACAAACTCAAATGATCAACTATGCAGTCAAGTTTGACAAACAACCAAATTTAAAGTTGAAGAATTTCTCCATCCACCGGACCAAACATTGTTTTCGAATTTCCCACGCATTTTATCCAAGCGATGCGCACACCGCTTGTGCTGTCTAAAATAATCGTAAGAGAGACTTTGTTGTACATATGCAAACAGCTCGGCTAGTATTCTGTCTGCTTGAATATAACTGCTGGTGCATTTGTTACTGTGTTTGTGACGAGGATTGAAAACATTAAAATCACACACACAATCGTCACCTTATTTCATCCGAGCA